>JAANSQ010000235.1:0-30433 GCA_036850885.1 Lepidocyrtinus dapeste
TTTGGGGCATGCTGATGATCTGATGAAGGATGGATTTTTTCCCCTATGCCCCTAGCAAGATTGGAAAGTTGAAGAATTCAGCTCGTAAATCAACCATGCTGTAACAAGTTTGAGACATGCAGGTTGACACTTGATTCCCTTAGAATTCGTAGCATAAGTTGCCATTATCAAATCATGTTTCATTCCAAAAGTTTCATTCGTGTCAAGCTTATCTCAAAGGAAAAGGCAAGAAAACGGAAGACTGGATGGAGAGTACGAGAGGAAATATTATTACATGTTCAGTTCATGCACGGACACATACACTATCATTACGTATGTTTCCAGCCCAAGGAATGAATCAATGTTGCCTTTTCAATCCATTTTTTTCTAATATTTCCTCCAGAATGGAAGCCTTTATGCAAATATAATGTAATGCGAGTGTAGAACAGGCCTGTACCTTTTTCAATTTTTTACACTGGGGCTATATATCCACTCCATATGTCGCAAGTTGGGAAACTACATGTTCCAGACTTGAACTATTACGACATTGCACCAGGATTATACATGTTTTTCATGTATTCGCTTCCGACATGAAACTTTAGAGAAACTTTGTGTTGTTCCTTATAGATTGGTTCTAGGTTTGAAATGTAATGCCATCATCAGAGGGAGCTCCATTGGAAACATCAAGTTTATTGAAATCCTCTGCTACTTTTCATACTTTTTATTTCTTAGTTTGAATCCTCACGCATGGATAAATTATGAGTGTTATGGGATGGGAATGGAACTTTTCACGGAAAAAAATTAGTTAGTTTATGGCTACGAAGGTAAATTTAAATTCCAAAATTACATTGTTTCCAATTCCAACAACCTTCCTCGTACAATCACTTTTTTCCCTGCTTAGTGGAAAAATGGTTAATTCCGTGAGCGAAATTTTCCGCAAATTTGAACCAGACAAAGTAGGTGCAGAAAGTAGCAGATTGTGTCTTCAGAGCAGAAACTTTTTGTGAATCGGTGGGCTGGATGATACACTCTAAAGTAAGTATGAATGGCTCTTGGGTGTAGAGTAGATGATGACATCTTTTTTTAACACTTTTTTCACTGTATGTGCCTATAGTCTCCTAGACTGTCTCCTCAATGCAGTAGATCAAGAGCATATGTACATACTCTCTCAGAAAGGCGCTTCCGAGCCTACGTCCCACGCTAAATCGTTTCAATTTGTGGGAACATCCTTTCTCTATTTGTTTTAGTTCATGATTCACCAAGTTTTTTAGGCCTGCATCTGTCATCCCTTTGATTTCTAAAGTTTACAGTGACTTACTCCACCGAGTGACAGCATGGCTCTGAGATCAATTGCCACCTTCAATTTTTTGCTAATCTGCAGCGAGATAATAGGTGTATCATGTATGGAATCAGCCTACCACTAATCATTTTGCCCCAGAACGTTCCAACCTGTCATTAAGGGCCTAAAGAAAATAATGACGTGATGCAAGGGAAATCTCTGCTGTTGTTTGGCGCTCAAGCCAACCAGAAGGATCTAGGCATTGTACGCCTAGGGAAAGGAAATTAAAAGGAAATAAACCCATTCATTTTTAATTGAAGCCATCAATACCAAGCACAATAGCTCCAGCTTTTACACTTCTCTTCTTCCTTTACGTAATGAGCACGTTTCTACGGACGAACTAGGGTAACGGGTAAACAAATACCTGTTCTCTCCAGGCTTTCATTTAAATCCCTTCATTTGAAATGATTCAGGATGATGATGGTCTTCTAGTTCCTTTGCCATATCACAGATTCTATTGCAGACTTGACAAACACTTGACTTTTCATCCTAACACACTTCAACCAACAGAAAAATTGAGGGATTTTTCTAAAAACATTTCGTGTTACCCCTACACTTCGAGAAATATTATGCAATTTTTTATTCAAAGTGCTTTCTGGGTGCAATGATGGAAATTTCTTAATACATTAATTCTTCAGAGAAATTCTCAATTTTAAGAAAATTAATTGATATCCACCCTGAATACGCTCACTTTAGAATATTCTCTGTTGATTAACTTTTTTATGCCGAATGTAATTACACTAATGATTAGTGATCTTTAATGCTTTAGATTAAGAAAAATTTATAAGTTCTTTACTCTTCTTTCAGATTAAAATTTAGAGTGTAGAGTGTAGACTAGGGTAGCAAGTGTATTCCTCAATTATGTAATTTGATCAAAAAATCAAGCCCTATCTTAATTCCCTTTAGCTTCTGTCTTAATGCAATTAAGAACACAGAACCACCAGCACTTTACGACTTTTTCTACACTTTAAACTTTTAAAAGGATGCGCAATTAGCTTACTGTTTATATTTTATGTGGTAATGCTCGAATTTTTTTAGGGAATTCAGTTCTTTGTGTTTGGAATACTTTTAGCGTTAAAAACAGTGATACTGCTACCTAAAGAGCTTGTAGGGAGTAAACTTTTCTATAAGGATTCTACGAAGGCGTAAACATTGCCCAAAGTAAGAGAACGTTTATTGCATTTGAATGAGAGAAAGTTATCCAATGTTTTCCCCTTTTTAAACAAAGCATTTTTTAAAAGAATAAAAAATGCCTTCATGTGTGCACCCAATATTGTGAAAAGAGGGTAAACTGACAGCCGGCGTGGAAGGAAACAAGGGGCATAAAAATGTAAAAAGGAGGGAAAGTGTCAAATCTCCATATTTTTGTGTTCTCTAAGCAATACTAAGGTCGTCGGATGTAGTGTCGGCACTCGCTCAAAAGATATTTGAAATGGGAGCTGTATCCCATCATCTTCTCAAGTTTCGTAGGATTATGGGTGCATCACTCGGAAAGAGTAAGTGAAAGTCTGATTCCACTTTTATGTATGCAGATGCACGGAACGAATAAATGCGTGTACCTATTACTACGTATAGTACGTGTCACACCGGGGGAAAGTAAGACTCGGCGGGTTTTGTAGATTTAAACGTGGACTTCCCGCCTGTAGGTAAACTTGGTTTGTAAGCTTCTTGCTTAGACACGATGACAAGCGCACTTGGTTCGAGTTGAATTAGGAAGACATCTGCTCAATGAAACTTATACTGTCCAATAAATATAGCGCGATTTCCAAATATTCTCTGGATTACTCTACTTCCTGGGACATGAATAGTTTTGCTAAGAAAAGTTTATGCAATGCTCTGGGGACGTGGAAGGTGAGATTGCAACTCGACAACTTATGTTTGCCTCTATTTTTAGAAGGGAACACCACCTCACCTGAGGACTCTTTTCAAGAGTTTCGGAACAAACTTTGTTTATTCTGTTGGCATTTTTGTAGGTCTTATCGCCTTCTTACAATAAATTGGCGATTTGAGTTGGTGAAACTGGGACTTGGTCTATTGACCAAAACCAAAGTTTTTTCCTAAGTCAACAGTCAACACAAGAACGATGTTCTCCTCTGTGTCCCTAGGTATTCATAACAATTAGCCTAGTATTATACACCCAGCTTGGATGAGACTTATGTGAACCGGAAGTTAATAAAAAATAAAAATCCTATCCATCTTCATAATTGCATACATACATTAATGTTATTAAACAAAAATCTATGAAAGATCTACCTAGGGAAAACTGAGATTAGTAGACTTTCATTTCCTAAAGTGTACCTCTGTGAAAACAAAACGGTTCTGGGAGAAAGTATTTTTGAATTTTAATTATTTACTCTCACTTTTTCCTATTTATTCCCACTTAAGAAACCAAACAAGTCGTAAAAAAGTGTAGAAACTTTGGCCAATTCCCTCTATACACTTTCGCTCTCTGGGAAAGTCATGAAACGAAGCTGGTTACGATACACAGTGTTTATTTCAGTGTAATGGTCTTAACGCTCCTACACCGGATATATTTTTTGAGAAGAGTACGCTCTAGTTCATGTACATGTAGATACATTTCCTCTAGAAATTTCATATCACCACTTAGTCCAGGCTTAGATGACATGATCATATTACATTTTCCACACTGCCACTTTTTTATTCTTTAGTTTTCTCCTAGTGTATGCTTTACATTTCAATCCTTTTCATTGTTATTGCTCCCATCATCACTAGGGAAAGGAGAGAATTTTCTTTGTGAGACATAAAATTCCTATGGTATTGCACCAACACCAACTACCAAGAGCGTACAAATTTTTACTTGAATGCTCATCTTACACTCTGCTTTTTATTTCGCGAAGAATGTTCAAGAAAACTAGGTTTTTTACGAAATATAATGCTTTACACTCAGGACATTTGATAGTTGAAGAAACAGGATCTATTTGTTTTTTTTTTATTTTACGGTGGGATTCTATTCTGTACGAATTGGGCCGTGACAAAGCAACAAACATGTGAAAATGTAAAGGTCCATGCGTCCATAACCTCATAACATGACGCATTACTCAAAAATGAAAGCATCTAGCTCAATCTAAATGCATCTTTTTACTACCGTAATTAGTTTTCATGTAAACCACGAGGTAAAACCTGGTATATGCATATTCATCAAATATTTCCGCAGAAATAAACAGTAGCGTAAAAATATATCATGTGGTGGTGAAGTGTAACATGTCTGTAACTCTAGCTGGAACATGTGTACCAACACCAGCAACACATTTTTTTAATATGATACATCTCCTCTCGTGGTTTTTTATTCCCTCCGTTGAATTCGCACCCGGCAGGCTACTCCTAATGACTCTAACGACAAACAACTACAAGATAAACAGAAACAGTCTATTTTACTGATTTCAGCTGAGTTTTCCAGTTTACATCTCCCATCAAAGAATATTATTCCTTTCATTGCTGAGTGAGACCATTACTGTTGGATAATAAAATCTACCAGTATTTAAATGTGAGATTACGTAGGAACAAAAAAATAGATTAAAGTGTTGCGGCAGTGCGTAGTGCGGACGCGTACACACATACACACACACACACGCATTTTATTCAAGGAGACTGTGTTTAAAAAACGGTGTAATAATTTTCCAATCCATTTTGTCCAGCCTCCTTAGTTCACTCCAGGCCATTAGGATAACATTCACTTTTACTTTTTTTTCTGAAGAAGAAATTTCGGTTGTTTGTATCAAATCGTTTGAAGATATAGTATATTTTAGAAATTTTTATTCTATCACTAAATGGCTAGCTTAATGTTCGTCCTTTTACGGGACGGGTTTTTTTTTAGTGGGCTTCATTTCTATGCAATGCATGCATGACTGCATACAATCTAGGTTTTAAGAGTGTAACGCCGTTCACCAAAAATGTTGAGGCTGGATGGATGTATATTTTTTTCGTTTTAGGAAAGTAATTGAAAGTAACTGTGTATTTGGTATTTTAAAAACATTTTTTCGTGGGGAAGAGAAAAAAAGAGAATGTATCAGAGTGAAAGGGTTTCCGATATGCTCTCCCACTCTTTTGTGGATTTGTGTGTACGGGTGCGTACGCCTGGGTTTTTAATATTAGGGTTTTATTCGTGAATTATGCAAATACCTTAGGAAAAATTGTAGGATCCATCTGTGCATTGCATAATCTGTTGCTATGGCAGTGGGACAATAGTCTAAACTACTGGATGAATGGATGAAAATCGTATTAGTTTTTGTATTCAAGAAAATAAAAAAAGAAGTAACTTTTACTGTGTTATTGTCGATAATCCAGTGTAGGAACGTAGGAAGTGGGAGAACACTGGTGCAGTTGTACTGCAGAGCCTTAGAAAGTTGATTTACTATAAATTTTCTAGAGTGGAAGCGTGCTTAGGGACCACGTAATTTATCCAGGGACAAATGATTCAACATTTACTCCTGTCGAATAAACACGCATTATGTAGCTTTTTTAATGGGGTGCAGTCGCACTCAATAGATGGATTGTGTGAAGGCGGCTTGTTTTCTACTTTTACCCTATTCCCATTCATATCCATCCAAATTTTTTATATTTTCATGTAATGATACATGTACACAAGAAAACTTTCACATTGATAAACTCTCTGGAATGGATTTTAGAAAAATTGTTTGCCTTTTGCCACAGAATGGAGTCATTGTCTAGACTGTAAACATATGGGACGTGCAAGTGTGCAAGTTTCTTGGGCTTTTTACACTGAAGCCTGAAGTTTTATGCGGTTTTCTTAGTATCAGAACCGCCTCGATTTTAGATGGAGTATAATAGGAAGGTGAAATCCTTCAGAGTTTTCGTTTGTGAGCAACCTGTATGCTCAAAGCAGTATTTTTGGGACATATCCGGCAAGGACTCTAGAGTCTCTAGACTTTTGAGGACTTACCCACTTTTCTTTCCCTTCACTTGTGTTTACCCTGGGCCTAAAGTCTAGGCATTTTTCCCCCAGTTCATTGTTCATATTAATTCATGTTCGTCTTGATTTTCCTTAAAGAAATTTCATAAATCACGCGTAAGCCTTTTGATTCCCTAGAATATTCACTCCATCTCAGGTGACACCTCACTTCCTCTCTTTTATCTCCACGCCAGATTCCCTTGCGTATTTAGTGCATCAGATATACATTCCGCAGAACATTTTTTTTGTCCTACGCAACTCCAAAGAGATAATACAAAACAATGAAGAATGAAATGGGGATAAGTTGCGTAGCCTTTTTACTTTTTTATTTATGGCACCTTGGCCAAAAAAAATATTTATCATTTTTTGGGTCTACCATTCCTACTCTATTGTTAGGCTAACAATAAGGAGCAGAAATATATGCTATTTTTTTACATAAGTTCTGGAAACAAAGAAACTTTTTGTGGGAAAAAGATTGAGATTATGTTTTATTACTTTTATTGTCATTATCATCTCGCCTTTTTTTCTGCTTGTTGCTCCTTTAAAATATCTTTAATGTTTAATGCGCGTAAAAGTTCCGAAACACTTTTGTTTATCCCGAAGCCAAGGAGAAACTATTAGCTAAACTTTGTATATTTTTTTCACTCGAGCTGATTGCATAAATATGTTGGGAGAAGTAAGTGCATACACGGAATGATAAAGAGCCCAAGTCGGGAAAGAAAATAAATCGAGTGGGTTTTCTCTTTTTTGTGTTGCTACTTCACAGAATATTTGAGCGGGTTGCAGTGCTCTCAAAAATTCTCTTGATACTCCCATATGACGCACGCACAATGTCATAGTTCATCATACTCCACTTATCGAACAAAAGGAGAAAGTGGAGGCACGTACGCTCTCTCTCTCTTGTTTGGGGGGCTCTGCGTAGTTTCCCTGAGTAAAAATGCATTGTGAATTTGATACGAGCACGAATTGTGAAGTAGTTGCACGCGCTAAGAGAGAGAGAGAGGAAAAATTCACCCTTAAACGTTTCTGTTTTCCTAGATACAAAATGAATGTCAGGAAGGAGAGGGCTGCTGTCAAAAAAATGAAGTGAAGTCGTAGGCTTTTTCTTTGTCGGCTTTTTAATAAAAGGCAATCAATAAACTTCCCATTTCCTTTCCAAACACAGATACTTGAGCATTTGTACGCCCATAAAGGAAAAAAAATGCTTTGGTTTCCTACACCCTTTATTCCAATGGAAAAATTGCGTTTTTTTGGAGTGTTTTCAGTTTTAGGGGCGGTTTCTAATCTTTTTAGTTTTTCCATGGTCCTTCGAGGTCGACCGCAGTTTAAAGTTGAATGGTGGAATACAGAGTGATTTTAATTTCGTGATAATTACGAGTTGAAGAGTCATTTCATTACTTTACGAAAGCTGTAAGCTTTGTTTGCCTTTCTCTCATTCCCCTCCACACGGTTATCTTGAAAAATATCCTGGTAATTTAGAGTCTCGTAAGGAATTCCAATCCATATTCTCATTTATCAAGTTTTGTGTAATGTCGAGAAGAAATCTGAAAGGGATAACTGAGATTGTACTCTTTGTCAAAAGGGGAACTTTACTTTTAAAAATATTTGTAGAGTGCAACCCTCCACTCTTCTCATTTCCTTTAATGTAATAGTAAATATTAGATGGGCCCATGTAAAAAATGAACTATGTTTTATTCTACTTCTATAATTTATGTATTTAATTTTGAGAATAAGTTTGGGAAAAGTTATCTTCTCCTTCTGGTCAGTGTACAATTCCAATAGGATTTTAAAAGGAATGTTCCTAAAAGCAGTAGTAGAATAGGCAGTGTTCATTCAGCAACATTTCTTTGAGCGATTTATTCCTTCTCCCTCGGACTTCCATTGTACTCAATAAACCCATTTTTTTGAAGGGAACTTTGATGTAAAGTTCACTGGACCATGACAAGCTAAGCTGGAGACAACTGGGAAATCCTAAAATCCTACATTTTCAAAGATATTATATTTAAAATGTTAGCCACATTATCGTTTTCATATTGCGCATTAATATTTTCCCTATACAAACAACAGATTATAGTTTCTCCATGGTAGACATTTGCCAAAATTTATTCTAGCTGTGTTCCATTTCGTAGGAATAGTAAAGTGGTCATGGTTTGATATATTTGAATAAGGAAATTTTCAAATGGCGCGTAATAATCTGTTAAACTAAGTTCCACAAATAGTTTCTGGGGAGGATGGAGAGTGACTCACTTTCACTGCTTCTATAGGGTCATGCCATCTTATTATTTCCATGCGTTCTCTTCAACTTTGTAGAGTTTCTTGTACGGGCTATTGTCTCCAGTAAAAAATGAAAGTGTTTCACAGCTCCAGAGTTTTTCAAGTCGTACATTCATGACTTGCTTTGTTTCTGATTTTTTGTGCCTCGTCCCAGCCTTATCTTCAGTCAAGTGATAAACAATGATTTACACTCTCTTTACAATGGAATCGGAACGTGAATTTGAGGAGCTCTTGCTCATCTGAACTTTACACTAAATGCTAGCATCTTTCTACGCATTTCGCTGTTTTATTACCATCGGCGATGAACGTACCATCTCAATCTTTTGCGAACAGCGTGGAATAAAGAGCCCAGGAAAGTTTTTTTTGTGCGTAACGTACATCATCCGTAATAAATATATGGTATGGAATAAGGAAGCAATGAAAGCGAAATAAAATAACTGAGCTATCATCATTTATATCAATTTAAGTTGAGTTGAATGGCTCCCACAGAAAAAATATTGGGGAAAGGAAAATGAGAGGAGAAATCAGGGAAAAGCTAAGCTTATGAACCGTCGGGAGGCTATACATTCTCTTTTCCATAAAATCGAACGGAAAGAATTAAGGATACATTTTTTCTCTATAAAAAATGTAGTTTGGTAATGCCCCAAACACATACATCTTGTTTTGAGGTTATTTGGTTAAAAAATGCATCTGAGATGGGGACAACGTCCTCCCATGTTCCTTATCAGCTTAGGTTTTTACCAAATGGAATAGTTTGAATTCCAGAGGAATATTAAAATGCATTTTATCATCTTGTACTGTTCACATTAGCATTCATATTTGGTTAGGTTGTGTGTGTGACCCTCTCTCCTTCAAATTAACAGTTGGCAGTTAGCCTTTCGTCCATGTACTCTTTGGATTTGGTCCTGTCAAACTAATGGTTTTTGCTTGTTCATTTCTTTCCTCTGAAATAAGAGCGATTGGAATAATTGGCTTTTAGCGAAAAAAAAACCGGGTTGCAGCTAAAGTCATGCTTGTGTATCATGAGGACGTTGTTTTTTGAACGTTTCGACTCTCCAATATTTTGACTTGGAGGTCTTGGCTTTTGGTTATTGAACTGGACATTTTCGCTTTTAAGTGACATACATCACGAAATCTTACGAGAGCAGGTAGGACCGTAGGAGCAGGTGAACTTGTAAAAGCACTTGACTGTCCCACTGTCCCTAGAGCCATGCAATGGCTAATGAAATTGTCCTGGTTAGAAACTCTCCTAGTTCCAAGTCTTGGGTCACTTTTTTCATCTTCATGTACTAATTTTCTCTGTCATAAATGTAGACAACGTCAAAATGGTCCGGTGGAACTAATAAACTAGTATTTTGAGAGAATATCAGTGAAAAAAAACTCCCTGGAGAATATGTTCGTATATTCCACCCGTCTAATCATATGTTTTTGGGAGGAAACATGAAGAAATGAGTTACGAGTTTGTACGGTTCTTTCGCGACGTGAGCAACACAAGAAAACAATTTTAATGGGGAATGAACCTACGAGAACAATCACTAGCGTTTATTTCATTGTCCAACTTCTCCCTAAGGTCTACTCTATAATCTGCCGTATTGAGTGTGCAGGGTAGAGTCCATAAGTTTCCCCTCTTTCCTTTCTGTGTACGTTAATGGGTTGTAATTTGGGTGTATCAAAACCACCAAAGACCAACACAGTTGACAATTTCATTTTCCTCGTACAGTGAGTACCAAAGCAGATTGTTAAAGGTTTGACATGTTTTGACAGTAATGCGTCTATATCTTTGGCCACATCGTCCATTTGGATTTGTCCCGGAGTAAAGTCTCATGTTCGGAAAATGCATTTCCCTTTCCCAATCGTAATCTACATGGTAAATGGTGATGTTTATACCATGTCCCTAGGAGAAATATTGAGATAATCATGCGTGACTATAATAATTCATTGGGGCTGTTTGGAATCTATAAATGTACACTTGAGTTTCACTTTAAAATATGAACAAAGTTCGGTAAGGGAACAGTGGCATTACGAAACATTCAACCATAATTTAGAGAAAGTTTGTACTTTGTGTAAATTTTCTTTTATCTTGGAGGTATCTCTTGGAGCTTTTATAACGGAGTGACATGCGATAAATGGATACCTACTGGAAACTAAAAGTGCAAGTAAATTAGAGTGGAAATGTTGAGAATTCCATATTGTTTTATGTATTCTCAATGTTGACCTTTTTACAACTTAACACTTGGAGTTTTCGAGTTTGAGGTGAAGGGTAAATGTCGTTGGAATCTACCTGAATATTTTCTGGGAGGAAGCGATGCAAGCAAGACTTGTTAATTTGGGTCAAATCGTAAGCGATGAAAGTTTGATGTGTTTGATGTTGGAGGAGCTTGAAGCAGACCCTGTAAATTAGAAGTACAAATGGAGTTCATGAGTTCCGGAGGTAGCATGTCTAAAGAAAATATTCCCGGGGAATGTCTTCAGTCTTGTCTAATTGCGTGTGCTGGAGTATACCAACCCCTACAATTTCTTTGGGGAAGCATTTTTAGTCGAACCTTGTTTTCATTAGTTCACCCTCCATACATCCTAACTCATCATCGTCATTGTAAAAAAGGAGTAGGAGTAAAAGGGAAACGTTCGGTAATTTCAAGGGGAAGCAGATTTTTCCAATACATAAAGTCCCATTTGAGCGTAAAAATCATGAAGTTGTCATTGTTCTGTTACAAATGTACAAACTTAACTACTCCTTTTGTGTGCTCATTAGGAGGGAAATTTTAAGGTTATTATTTGCTTACGAGGCTACAGTAAATTCTTAGGTAAACAACGGAAACGTCCCTCTTACACTACATATTTGAAGATTCTGGAGATTTGAGACTTCTAAAGAACAAAGAAGGATGTAAGTCTGGTTGATAAGTGGGATCCTACTTTGACACGAAATTGCATTGATTTTACTCCCTACTCTTTCTTGACGTCCAAGTTTAGTGTACCCTAACCAGCAATTTATAATTTTGTTTAGTGACGCTACAGTTCCTCCAGTTGTTCTCACTTGTCGATAACGTGAAGAATGTTGGGGATTGAAGAAAGCTAAGAAAGCAACCCTCCAAAGTCTCAGCTGCCATAAAGTGTCAAGAATCATTCATCCCCTCTCAAAAAGTTTCTTTTTCTTTGAGACAAACACCAAAAGAGCCTTTTGTTTATGTTAAGAGCAAGTAGCCAGTCAACCAGTTTTAACCGGAGGAAATCTCCTCAGAGAGCATTTCATGTCGTGAAATGCTACATATCGTCCAGTATCTGATCTAATGTTTGAGATACAGTTCATCTCGCTTCATGACATCCATTCCATTCAACAATTTCATAAAATCTTGTATCAGATCAATTCTTTCCTGGAATACGGTATCGCTACCATTTCTATTTGCTTCGCATATTGATTTTAAGTGAAATGACTGTCTCGATATTATCTCTCTTGCAAAACGAATTTTAGCCAAACTGAAGCCTTCCTTGTCGCTAAACAAATTCAAGTCTAGGTTAGGTTAGGTTAGGTTAGGTTAGTGGAGTTGATACTAATTGCGATTTTCTTGATATCATGTCCTTGTCATGTTTATGTTAAGCTTTGATCATTTTTTCTCCTTTCAATTATTAACCTTTGTAATTTTTCCCTGGAAAGTATTTGTGCCCCCTGCATGGTAGAATGGACAGTACAAACTTTGTCAGTTCGTACCTAGTCCCTTTTGTAGTGCAGATTGATATACTTGATTTCATAAGTTCGGATCCCATTTGCCGGATAAGACTAGAGTCAAAGACAAACATTGTGGTCAATCTTTGACGGAGAAATTGCAATTTTCCAGATACTTCTGTACATTTCGTTTGGTTGGGTGGATTGGGTTGTTGATTAAGTTGAATGTTGAAATGTTTGTTGATGAATTTCTGTAGGAAAAATGTGAAACTTTCCGAATTCCCGTAGGATTATTGTGACCCAATAACAACCCTATGAAATAATTCCTCTGGAAACAGTTTACTTTGCCCCTTTTTTTCGGAGAGCAACAACATATTACATATACTTTTTAGTAGTACATGTTCAAGTCGTGCTACAGAACTAATGCAGTAAAATGTCATGACAAGACAAACACAAAATTTGTGTTCAGGCCTACTGCATACGCTTCTCCTAAGTCACCTTTGAAATATTTGAAAAAGAGAAAGTGTACTTTTGAGGGGATTTTGATTCTCCCTTAAAGAAACTTTCTTTCAAAGAGGACTTTTATACTGATTAAACGCGTCTTTTTACTTTCGTACCATTTAAAAATGTAAAAAAGAAGAAAGTTTTTTATTCACGGAACATATTACTCTCACGCTGGTTCTCATCATGGATTAAAGAAAACTGTCTTATTTATTTTAATCACTGGAAAGAAAAAAAAAGTACTTTTCTTTTCGGGTGCAACGACTGCGAATAGACTTGCACTTAAGGAAGTAGAGCCATATGTATCATTACAGCTCATATAATTTGATAAACTCTCGATATAACGGCATAGCCTATAAGGGCCGTAGTTATATTGCTTCAAAATGTGAAATTCCATTTAACCGAATTTTTAAACTTGGGGTTCACTAAAGTCAGAGTTTAGAGTATGGAGAAGTAAAAAGACTGCAAAAAATGGCACACTTTTTGCTAAACTAACCATGTCAAACTAGCTTATTAGAAATTTTATTGTGTACTTTGAAAAGAATGAGCTGCTCATGAACTAAGTAGAGTTTTACATTCCCCGACTAGATTCTGTTGTTCCTTTAATCTGCATATGAGAGAGACTAGTTTACATTTTGAATTTACCATTTCCTTAGATTTTGGACTAGTACCAAAAAATTACTCAGGGCTGATGCTCAACTTCTGGGAAAATTGCTTTTGCGCTAAATCAGCCGAAAACCCTAAATTCTGTGTACGTTTCATCATTCCCTACAAGAAGTACAAGACATCTTTCAGGGAGATATGGCTCATTTCAAGTCATTTTAAAAATGCTACTCTCACATCTGACTCAAAAGTCACAATTCACACAAATCCTTTTCCACCTTCGCTTTTCTACTAAAAATCCTAAAGAATAAGCAGTTTTTTCATTGTGTAAGAGGTACACTCAAAAACAAAATATTTTTCTAGTAATCCTCATCATGACATCATCATCATCAATGCGTCAGTCTCCGTCTAAAAATTCTAAAGCGTTTTCATTTCATAAGCTATATAATTATCATGATAATATTGTCTCATTTTTAATGATGCTGACGTAAAGTCTTCTGCTCTTAGCTTGAGCTGTATCAGGCAGAAAGTTCAGTGTCCACCTAGGTGACTCACTACTATAGTTACACTCGCTTATAATTTTACGTGCAGTATGCAGCTACGTAAGTA
This sequence comes from Lepidocyrtinus dapeste, assembly GCA_036850885.1. Taxonomy (NCBI): domain Eukaryota; kingdom Metazoa; phylum Arthropoda; class Collembola; order Entomobryomorpha; family Entomobryidae; genus Lepidocyrtinus; species Lepidocyrtinus dapeste. The sequence continues at coordinate 13,897 of JAANSQ010000235.1, forward strand.
CAAAGTATAAAGTAGTGTACAATGTAGTGTTATCCACTACACAAGATAAGACTAATAGCGCGGAAATTCTTTTCTCTAATGCCTTCTCGTACTAAGGAAGCCTTTTCAGAGAACTGCTTACTAAAATGTTCCCTGCCCTTGTAAATAAACTAGAGTCTTATGAAGTATGTATGTATGGTCTAGATAGAGGGAATCTGTGTGCATACATTATTCAGTAAATACACTCTACATCTTCCCAGCAATCTCTACGAGGCTCTTCCAATATTTCATCACCTTTGAAACTGGATATATACTTATCACTCGAATAATTCAAAAGTCAGCAACGAAGGAAAATATGAAATAAACTTAATGCGACTTGCATACTACTAATCGCTTTCATACAGAAGAGTTTATTTCTCTGTACAAACTATACTTGAATTCTTGAATAACGTTGGCTAAGTTTGTTTTCACTTCTTGAATTCCGTTATTAAAAGAGATGGTTTAAACTGAGAGTAATATCTTATACATTTTTATATTTTGTTAAACTGCTCCTTTCCCAAATGAGATTTCTCTGCTGAGGACTCAACTCTAGTCCCAGTTGACCTTCTGCTCAAAAGTCAAAGTATACAAAGTACGCCTACCCAGAATGGCCAGAATTGATTTTTTAGGCATAATGGCTCCCACTTAAGTAAACACGCTGACAACCGACATGAATATAAATGTAAAAGTAAACAATTAAACAAGAGGAGGTCATAAAAGTCTAGCGTTGTGTCTCACTGGATGCAATTTCTGTAAGATTTCATGCATACTTCAGTTGGTAAAAGTGCGAAGGAATTGTGTCATAAGTCTAAGCCTTTGTAAAGAAACAGCGTTGAACAGTTGAAAATTCTTAGGGTGGTCTCCTTTTACAAAGATTGTGCAAAAACGCTCTCATAATTATGCAAATTGTATAGCCTCCTATCTAGCGTCTTTTTTCGGGGCGAACATTAAAATAAATGATATCTGTAAAGTCAGAGCTGAAGAGTACACAATAAAAAAGTCCAAAGGAGAGACATTCCCCCGTAAAAAAACCTTCCTGGGAGAATCGGCCCAGGAGAAGAGAGCAGCCTACAGTCTACACCTTTCTGTTTATTATTAAGGTATTATTACACAATCCGTGTCGTGAAACTAAGTTGTCTACATTTTTTATTTCCCTTCATTTGGCTAAGCCATGTAAACTTTGATCCATTCGCTGTTTTCACTCTAGCTAACGGTCTAAGAAGAATGGAGGAGGGAAACTCTAAATTTTCTCTAGCTTTTCTACTCCAGTAATAATAATGGATTGTTTAGCCATTATTCTCTCTCTTTCTCTCTCTTTTGGATTTTTAGTGGGGCAGAGAAAACGCTATTGTCTCTATTGAAACAGGAAAAACAAAAGGTGGCGGTTTTTTAGGGAGAATGAAACAAAAAGCGATAAGCTCACAATGGATTTGGTTTGTGCTTACACAAAATGAACTTTTTCATCTACGTTTCATTATTTGTGTGTCGGCTACCACTGGATTATACGTCCTGTATCAAATTTCCTTCCTTATAATTAACTCTGGAGTAATCAAAGCAATCGGAATCAAAACTGAGATTAAAAGAGAGAATGAAGAACGCCTACGTCCTATCTTTCAATCTATATTTGAAAATTTCCCAAGCCGTGTGCCCATACTACGGTGAAATTTGTAGGAAAAGAGAGAGTGAGACTCAGATTTTTCACTGGAGAGTTGAATTATTCACGCCATGAATTACACCTTGTAAATAATTGCTAGGGAAGTTCTTTTGAGGCTAGTGAAAGTCTAAGGCTCTTCCGGAAACCACTAGGTGAGTTTAGGGGCGTGTTGAGACAGAAAAAAAAAGTTGCGTATGCCTTATGCGGTTGCGGACCTTGAAGACTTGAACACCGAACTTAAATTTTTAAAGAGTAGGGACGTGTAGCATGTGAGGTGATGAAAGGATCGTTGGCCTGTAGCATGCATAAAGTGTAAACGTTCTTGAACTCTTTTCTTTATTTATGCCCACGTTAAGATCACATTGCTTCAGGGTAGTTCCTACTGAACCTATGCTAATCTCATAATCAGATACTGATACTAGGCTTTCACTTTTTAAGAGTAAACCCACATTGCGGCTTTACACGGTTTAGACTGAGGCAGTGCAACTTCAAAGCTAAATTAATATTCTATTGCGTAGATTGTTTAAAAAAAATTAGCGGTATTATGAACCAAGAACCAGCTCTGTAGAAAAGGATGTTTTTATCCTCCTCTGCGGCACGTTTCCTAGATTTGGCTTTTAGTTTAAAGGACTATTGGCTTTATTGATATTATCAACTGTTTCGTTGGTACAATAGTGCATAGGGTTTCTCTGAGGATTTTCTATGAAGTTTTGATATGATGGAAGGATATTAGATTTTCACGGGGACTTTCTCTCTTTCATTGTGAATCAGGCGGAGGTAGGGAAGGATGGGAGAAATATCCGGAAGGCCTATGTAAACTTGCTAGTTTCCCTTAAAATGGTAAATGCTAACTTCCGTCATTCTCCAACCGCAATATATGAGTACAACACCTACTTGGTCCTTCGAAACCACCTATGTTTACCTAATAAAGCAAATTAGTCATGTACTACGTAATACGTAATAGTATTATTACAAAGGAAAGCTGCAGCTGGAGGCTTGGAGGCTCAAGCATTGAAAAAAAAATACAAGCCAGTACACAATACACTCGAGTATGAGGAGAAAACCGCAGCGTATTTAATAGCTTCTTTGTTCAGGATGATCCTTTTGGATGGAGTGTAAGAGAACACTTTGAATATCTGCTTCCTCCGTAGCCTCCGTCTATGTTGTGTAGAGAGCGGATGTGACTTTGTTCAGATCGCACCTTTTCTTCCCATTGTTTAGCATTGATGCTCCTTTCACTACGATTGGGCTACTTGCTCCATGATTTGTGACTTGGCGTAGACAATAGGATAAATAAGTTAAATCAAGTTTTCCGATGGTTCCTACACTCAAAGTATTATTTAAGCTGGAAACTTTATGAATATTTAATTTTGATTTGTACATAATCGTTCTTATTACAGATGGTTCTCATCGACACCGTCAGCATCATGGGGCTGACCAAAGGAACACTAGACAAAGAAGCCACCGCATTGGGAGGGAAACTGATACTCCCTTGTTCCAAAATTATCAAAGCTATTCCCTAAATCGCGCTACCGAGCCATACGCTCCGTACTCGATTGGAGTAAGTTTTCGTATTTCTTTTTGAGTGATTTTCAATTACTTAAAAGATGATCTAATGGCGTAAGGTTCGTAAGAAATTAAATTATAATTTCTTTTATATTATAATCTTTTAGGATGAGTCGAGTACGAGGCTTAACTCTGAGCAAAATTTGCACAAACCGGAGTTTGTCAACTGTGGGAAGGAGGTTACCCCTTCTGTTCCGGAAGGGGAGCCTGTCAACACGACCGTCTTTAGGGTAACTAACACAACACGCTCAAAATGAGAAAATGAGTTTAGATAAATCAGAGCAAGATTTTAATCCTCGTTTAAAATTTCAGATTGAAGCGAAAGACGCAGATCCACCTTTGTTTGGAGGGACTGTCACATATTCCATAGTCTCCGGGAACGAGAACAACGATAAGTTCCTCATAGATCCGAAAACTGGATGGATTAGGACGAATAAGGTACATTTTTTTACATATGGGGCAAATCGATACAGACTTTGGTAAAAAAAATATAGCCACAAGAACTATTTGTAATGCTCTTGTTTTGACTCTCAAAAGGTATTTGATCGAGATGAGCCCGAACGTGAAAAGGAGGAATACGTTACGATCCGCGCTACTGACAACGGTCGACCACAGTTGGATTCTGTTTGCACATTGAAGATCGTAATAACTGATATAAACGATGGAATCCCTCTTTTCGAAAGATTCGTAAGTTTTTGATCTCTTGTGTACGAAATGTATTTTTCATGGGGGTCTAATGTCCGTTGTAAAATTCTGTGATTCATGCTTACGCTTAAAAGGCTTATCGATACCTCAGAAATAAGAATAAGGTAAAGGGTGACTCTTTGAATTAACAGTAGTCTAAGTCAGATACTACCCTGACATGCTTCAACTACTTAAATTATTCGCATGTAGCTTAGTGACATTGTGTCGTCTGTCCATTTGGGGGAAATTAGGAAAGAGCTAGGGTTTAATTTTACGTTTATGGAATGAACAGGAGTACAAGGAGCAAGTCCCTAGGGATTTGGCAGTGGATCAAGTAGTAATGCGCATTTCCGCGACGGACATAGACGAAGGTGAAAATGGTACGGTACGCTACAGACTGGACAGTCACCCCGACTCCCCTGGCGATATTGAGTATTTTGCTATATCTGAGCAGTCTGGAGAAGTCATTCTGAAAAAGCAGATACACTCGGTGAGCACACTCTCTATATTTTAGTAGCTCTTGTCTCTCTATTCTGATTCAGATCCTAATCAAGCTTAATTTTTATTTAGAACGCGCACAAATTCCTCTTGCGAGCTATCGCCTCGGACAAGGGTATGCCTCCAAAGTCAGCCTCCACGAATTTGACGATAAATGTAATCGAGCCAAGAACTAGGCCGCCATATTTTAAAGCACATAAGGACGTGATCTACCTCTCGGAACGCGGCGTGGATAAAACCAGACCGATTGAAACCTTGACTGCGTAGTACGTCCTCCTCCTCAATTTTAATTTGAAGCATTTGAAATCTTTCTAAACTCATTTAGATTGATTTAAATGATGTATTTTCTCCAGTTCCAACTCGGAATCATCTCAACTGGTCTTCTTTGAGCTGGTGAATGGTCAGACGGAACCTACGAATAAAGGGGCTATGTTCACTTTAGAGCCTGAAGGGAACAACGCTCAACTCAAGCTGGACAAGGATTTAGATTTTGAAACTGTTTCCAAGTACACCTTAACCATCCGCGCGAGTGTAAGCTACACCAAAAGTTTTAGTTTAATTCATCAAGCTATTTTTGATAAATTTTCTGTGTTAAACTTTAGAACACGGACAATTTGGCTAATGAAACGACCATCACGATTTACGTGGAAGATGCTAACGACGAAAAAGTAGGTTTAACTTGAAACCTTTCACCATTCACTAATTTTCTAGGCTACTAATTCTCTTGTTGTTATTGTAGCCGGATTTCACGGAAGTTACCTCGGGCGTAGTTCTTGAAAACGAAGATCCAGGAACGACCGTAATGAGAGTGAGGGCTATTGATAGGGATGGAACTGCTCCCAATCATGACGTGAGTCTTATAGCTAATTAAATTATTATAGTTTAATCAAAACTAAAGTTTCATGCTCCATTTGAACTTTCAAGGTCTCGTACACTTTGAAAGAAGAGGATAAACGAAATTTTGCTATTGATCCGAGCACCGGGGAAATCACAACAAAACTCAAATTCGATCGTGAACAAAAGGACGTGTACCAGGTCACCGTTATTGCGAGGGACGGTGCTCCCTCTGCCTTACGCTCCGATGGTTTACCGAACGAACGTAATAGCTGAAACTTGAACCAAGTTGAATCTTAAGTTGTTGGCTAATGGTCAATTTTCAACTTAAAAAATACTTTTTTTTGTAGGACCTGTCACCTTAAAAATCGAAATCGCTGATAAGAACGACAACAAGCCGCATTTCCTGAAGAACTTGTACGAGGCGGAAATTGCTGAGAATGCAGATACGAATAATAAGGTGATCGAGGTGAAGGCCGTGGATGACGATACTGGTATGGTCTATTTTTTGTTGTGATTGAACAGTCCATCCGAATCTAGTTGGGAGAAGTATCTAAATTATTTTTTTTTGGCGGGAATATAGCCTCCGAAATAAAATACAACATTACGGAAGGCAACATTGGGAACGCGTTTTATATCTCCAGTTCCAAACTCGGTGGAGTGATTTTCGTGAAGAATAAGCTAAACTATGAAGATATTAGAGAGGTGAGCTAAATTTCGAAGTAATTTTAAGGAATTTTAGTAAAAACGTTTTAGGATCTAATGACGACGTGTTTTGTCTTCTCCAGTATAACTTGACGGTGCAGGCTTCAGACTCCATCCATGACGCTTACGCTACTGTCCGCATACGTGTGATAAATATTAACGATGAGCCTCCTACTATCGAGGTGATCTCTGGTGCAAATCGGACAATTGAGGAGGAGTCTATCCCTCCCAACTGTATTTTTAGCTTGAGGGCTTATGACCCCGATATTGAGGATCGCCGTGCTCCCCAGAACATCTCTTACTTCATTGAGAAGGGCAAGGAAAACTTTGAAGTGAGTGAGGATGGCTGCGTGAAGGTTGTTAAGCAACTGGATCGGGATCCCCCTCATGGTAGCCCCTTCGTGCAGATCATCGTCGGAGCATATGACGAATGGGGTCAGACCCCCACCAAGCTTAAGGAATTTGAAGAGTTACAGGTTAATCTGAAGGACATCAATGATAACGCACCATTTTACAACGGATCTAACCCAGTTGTTTGGAGTGAAAACCAGCTGAAGTAAGTATACCATTGGAATGACTTTGCGCGTGCTTGTACACACTTACATTTTCTTTTTGTTTTCTTTTTCCCCAGGGGTCCAATTATCAAGTTGACTGCTGATGACAACGACACTCCAGAGAATGGGGCACCGTTTGAGTTCTCTATTGATCGGGCTGCTTCCTCAGATATAAAAACAGCGTTTAGGATTGAAGGTTCGTGGAAACCATTTGCTTCTTCTTCTAAAGCTTCTTTCAAAAAGTACAAATCTCACTTTACCCTCATTTATATTCGCACATAGGAAGCACATTGTATGCCAACAAAGATAACTTTGATCGGGAGGAGAAGAAGCAGTTCCTCGTGCCTATCGTAATTTCGGACAGTGGGAAGCCTCCTCAAACTGGAACGAGCACTTTGACCGTCATAATTGGAGACGTTAATGACAACAAAATGTTCTCCGGGGAAAGTAAGATCTTCGTTTACAAATACAAGGAAACCCAGCCGTTCTCGATTGGCCGAGTGTACGTGGAAGACTTGGACGATTGGGACTTACCTGATAAGACCTTTGACTGGGCGAATAGGCATCCTCACACTTTCTTCAATTTGGATCGGGAGAATGGATACATCAGCATGAAACCGGCGACTAAGGAGGGTGTCTATGTCTTGAACTTCAAGGTAGTGGAGGGATTTCATATCATAGTCGGTCGAGTCATAAATTTGGTCTTCAGATAAGATGCTAAATTATTTCTTGGCGATTCTCTAGGTGAACGACATTACCCAACCGAATGAAGATGTGGATGCTAATGTAACGGTGACGGTGAAGGAGATCACGGATGAGGCAGTGGACAACTCTGGATCCATAAGGTTTATGGGGATCACCAAGGAGAATTTCATTAAACCTGGTCCAAACGTTAGTGGAGTCAGTATTCATTTCTTTCATAGTACTTCCTACAAGCAATCTAAACTGGGAAGTTCGAAAGTTTTAATCCAATTTGACTTTATGAATTTCCTCAGGGGAAAAGCAAAAAGGACTTGTTACATGAAGAACTAGCCTTGCAGTTTGGAGTGCCCAAGGAAAACGTGGATGTATTTACGGTGCTGAACTCTATCCAAAGCCCGGATCCCAATAAGGTCGATGTTCGGTACTCTGTTCACAATTCCCCGTATTGGAAACCCGAAAAGCTGGATGGACTCTTGTCTCTTCAGAAGGATTCCGTAAGAGGCAATTTTTGCGTAGAATATTTGCCATTGAGGAAACATATTAAAACAAAAATGTTGTTATTTGTTAGTTGGAGAAGGCTTTAAGTCTTAACGTCCTAATGATCCATATTGACGAGTGTATGAGCGAACGACATCATTGTGAGTCCAGCTGCACGAACCATTTGAACAAGAGCGCTATAGCCTATAAGATCTTCACGAACACCACCAGTTTTGTGGGAGTTGATGCTTATGTCCAACCGGAATGCACTTGCTCTTCGGCCATCAAACAAAATAGCTGTTTCCCTAAGAATCCCTGTTTGAACGAAGGAACTTGCAGGTCTTCAGAAGGATCCGATGGATATGAGTAAGTGTATCACTGACAGTCTTTTGTACTACCAATTAATTGCCTACTATTGCAGTATTTCCTGCCAAATGGAAAAACAGAGGTCGTTAGCATAACCGTAATAATAAAAAATGTTTCCATTCTTAGATGCGAATGTGCGCCAGGATTTGACGGACCACGCTGTGAGAAAACGTCGATTTCTTTAAGAGGGGATGGTTATGCTTGGTATCAGCCCATTTCAGTTTGTAATGATTCTACGGTGGAGGTTCACTTCACCACTGGATACCAAAAGAGCGGCCTGATTTTCTATAATGGCCCGATATTCCCATCCGCTATGAACGTTTCGGGTAATGGTCGTTTTGAAAGTTTACGATGATGATGGAGTAATTAAAATTGGATTTTGAGAGAGGCCATACGCTTATTTGGACGTTTTGCAGATTTTATTTCTTTGGAGCTACGCGAAGGTCGGCCTCTACTTCTCATGGATTATGGAAGCGGTGTTACTAGAGTTGAGTTGGAAAACTCTCCAAATCTTGCGGATTCATTGCCACATCAAGTCACCATCAAATGGAGTCCTACGGTAAGGAAAAACCACAAAGGTTAAGTCGTGGATAAGAGAGATGTGGGTAACTATATTTAGCGTGTTGTCTTCTTAGGGAATTTCCATGCGAGTTGATGACTGTCTTCGGAATGAACCTACCTGCTACTCTGGAATTGTCAGACCAGCTGGAAATAATGTGCAGCTAAATGTCAACGGACCTCTCCAGGTTGGTGGGTTGTCCTTCAAACCGTCCAGTCTTCAATCCCATATGAGGTGGAGTAGTATACCCACATACCAAAAGTTTGTCGGGTGTATTGCCAACTTGACCTACAATGGAATGGTGAGGAGGAGTGGAGGAGTAGAATTTTTTATATTGAATATTGTCAGGCCTTTATTAAAATGAGGTTCTTTGTTTAGTACTACAATCTTGGCGAACCGGGCTTTGCAGTTATGAATGTAACCACTTGTGAGAATGACCTAGTGGACGGGGCTTGGATTGGAAAGTCGTTGGGCGTGGATTGGAACTTTATCATCGTCATCTTGATTTGCATTCTCGTGTTGTTGGTACTCGTCATGGCCTTCCTGTTCTACCGTAGAAGACGAAGTTATGAAGAAGTAAAGGGAGAGTATAATGACGACGTTAGAGACAACATCCTACACTATTCTGATGAAGGAGGCGGCGAAGGAGACCAAACCGTTTATGACTTGTCTGTCTTGATGAATGCTAGCAAAGGACCGAACTACATAAACCCTGACATGGACAAAATTCCTATGGAAGATATGCACATTAGAAGGGGTACGCACTACTCAAATATTTCCTCCTCCTCCACATCGCATGTCTTTATTCATATTTTTTTTGTCTTTTATTCAACTTGTAGTGGTGGCGGAACCTGGTGAAGCACCCGACATGCAGAGCTTCCTCCAAGGAAATAAGAACAAGGTAGACAATGATCCTGATGGGCTGCCCTATGACGACGTAAGAAATTACGCTTACGAAGGGGATGGCAACTCCATGGGCTCTCTCTCATCACTCGCATCTGGAACGGATGACGAAGATCTCAACTTTGACTTCCTGCCAGCTTTCGGGCCGAGATTTAAGAAATTAGCGGATATGTACGGAGGCCAGTCCAGTGACGATGAGTGCTCCACGCCCCAGCCTGAAGCGTGGTGCTGATGCGGGGAGACGCCTTGTACGTGTGTACAGGCCAGCATAGACGTGTAATTTAGTAGACTAGATGTAAATTTGTGAACAAAATATGAAATCCACGGAAACTCAACTGGCTGCTTTTTCTACGATCCCTAATGTCCACCTATCAGAAACTGTGTGATGTTGTGCAAACTATGTGTTCCGAAAAGAATTTCGCCGTTTCCCTCTAAAATCTTGAACTGCAAGGTCACCTTTAACCCTTCAACGTAGTATAGAGGATAGTACGTGACTGTTTCAAGTGGATTACGCCAACATATAGTGTAGTTATTTTGTCACTGTGATCATTAGATTTGTGTTGAAAGATGAGAATAATATATTTTGGGTAAAAACACTCCCATTGTTTTCCCCAAGTAACTTAAATCGTACCATAGGCTAAATTTGCAGTCATTTAGACTCTGAAGATTGTTTACAATCATTTTATGTTCAACTATCCAGCGCACAGATTGCTTTCTTAAATGTTTCTTTTTTTGTTTACTATAGACTCCTCATTGGAGTGGAATAGATTTTAAGTGTACCTAAACTTATTTGTGTTCATCGAGGCGATGAGTGTCGGGTCAGCCTGGAAATCTTTTTCATATTATTCTTCATTTAAATATTTAATAATGAAAATGTAGGTAGGTGAGTAGGTGTAAATTCTTCAAATTAACCAACAAGTATTGCCATTTCTGGGTGTCATGTTGATTTCATGTCATGCCTACTTCAAGATGGTTTCTTTGCTTTTTCTTAAAGTTTGATTAAGTTTGTTTTTACTGCTCTGTGTCGTGTTGTCTTGGAAACTATAGTCTTGGTTTTTTCTTGAATAATTTTAAGTAAGTACTTATAATGTAACACAGCATCGTCTCGTCGCCTCGTCTCAATGTGCATTAGGTTTGTACCGTGGCGGCGGGCTTTTTCAAATACCAGTTTATTCAATGGTGTACAAATCTACTTCAAACCTATATTTTTACGTTGTTTGTACCTCTCTGAAACCACTACAGAAATGGATATGAGTATAGTTAGTTATAGCGAAGCAATCATTAGAGGTTTGGAAGTTGGAAGACTGAGCACCATTCCAGATTTATTAGAGGTTTAGAAGGTATACCTATGTATATTAATCGTCCCACCCTTCTATTCCATACCCTTAAAGGTAAACTGTTGAATAAGTATTTAATCAATTAAACATATACTTAGCTATATTGAATACATTTCATCTCTAAACATAATTAAGTATGTAATTTATATTAATATTACAATAAATAGCGTAATAAATTATATAATCAGATATATAATACTTTGTTTTGATTTTGTTGTTATCTAATATAATAAATAATTTTAAGTTATTTGAGGGTAAGGGTTAATCACTGGCCAGACCATACGAAATAATTATTTATTAACTAATAGTAAAATTTGTTTCGTGCCAAAAATTGTCTTAGATTCCAGCTGCAAGAGTAGTAGTTTACAAGTTTGAATTAACTATTTCTTAGGATGTTATTGCTTTCATGCTTTGACTATCATTTCTCACAACGGACGGTAACTTAAAGGGTTGCAATTTTTTTTACTTCCTACGCCCAATGTGAACACTTTGTGATCTCGTAGGGAATTAAGTGACTAGCCGAGCCAAATCAAGCCAGATCAATGCCAATTTCCCAGTTGAACTACAATTTGACGGCTATTGCTAACTAGGCTACAGAATTTTAGCAAGGAGAATGTAACCCTGCAATTTCCAAAGAGGATAGAGGTGTTTTTCACTACAAACTTTTAAACCCTACCGCCTTCATTGTGTTTATTAGAATGAACTAGATAAACACCAGTACATTACTTAACTATTGTTATCTATGTGGTCATATCAGCTGCGTTAAAGTGTTTAGGTAGAAGTATTATCAAACTTGAACTGGAGGCCATACATTCTATCTAGGTTTTTTTCTTGTCAAGCTTATTGAATAAGTGATAAGTAAACTGTTTTGTTTTTGTTATTTATAGACAGTATGTAATCAACGACGAATTTATATAGTCATTTTGTCATTTATATAATATTTATGGTAACGTTAATAAATTAATAACTTTGTAAACTATTAACTAGTGTTAAACTGAAGGTTTAAATTATGGCGGAAGACTCAGGAATTGAAGTTCTTTGCGCACCAAATACACTTTGAGAGAAGATCAACTGTAAATCATTTAAACGCTTCCATACTCCATACCACCGTCTCGGTATGCTAATGAAAATGACACTTTCCTTACCTCCCCATCGTCCAACCTCATCCATACCCGAGGAAAATCCCTATCCCTATTGACTTGGAATGCGAATTGTATAAAATGTAAAAGTACTCGAGGACATAATTGCGACGAAATTCTATGAATCTTGAGAAAAGTGGTTGTAAAATATAACAGGATAAATTTTGATATGCTGTACATCTACATGCGATTCTTGTACCTACTTAACGTTCGAAACATTTTTGCTACTTGCAAGTTCTGCATTTTTAAACCGAGTCGAATGCTAAAGCAAAGAAATTGCGAAACTTTTTAAAAGCGGGATCAAATTTTTAACGGCGAGAAAAAAAAATTAGACTAGGAGGAAAACATTCTGATATATACGGATTTATGCTAAATCTGGAGATAAAACTGGAGCTGTAAAGCATTCTTGTAATTTGCAACTCAACCCATGTACAGAATTTTGTAAAGCAAAAGAAAATATTTTCAGAATCTTCGAGTATTTCAAATATGTCAGAGTTTTTAGGCAAAAAGGATTCTGCAGTTACTTAAAATTAAATACAATAAACCTAAAAATTCTTAGCTTAGCTCATACGAAAAGCAATGTTCTTCTATTTGTAGTTTGTAGTTAACAAATGATTAGCACAAAAATTAAACAACAGAGTAGCTATTAGTGGCATATAATATTACGGTGTAAATGCGAAAAAAATCTATATCGTTTTAAACGAATTTTAGTCATTGTTTCGCTTGAAACAACAGGGCATCTCACACTTGCAGTTTTTTATCAGTTTGTGTACTAAAAAACTTTTGGAGGTGCCATTAATCGGAAAATAATAAAATCGAATTGTACTTTGCATTCGTAATTAATGTGTGTTTTTTTGCACAAAAAGGTAAAAACTCTAGTAAGTATGAACTACCCTAAAACCTCTATGTTCAATTTTTTGTTTAAATAGACTAGACTTATTTGTGTTGTTTTTTATTTCAGTATTGTTGAATGGAAAAGGTTAAAGTGAGGAAAAATTACAGAACAAAACATCAAATTATTACATTCTTCTGTATTTTACAATTTGTAGAGTAATAAATGATGGAATCTTTTTGAACTGATCAAATGAGAAATGATTATGAATGAGATGAATATTGTGTAACACGAATATATCAATAAAGCGAAATATTTCGCAAAGAAATGCAAATTTTAAAGTTCATTTTATTCATGAAGCATCAACGTGAGCACACACAGGAAGAAACATTACATAATATAGAGTTTGTAGAACAGATTTCAAAGAAAGTGGATCATCTACATCTTACAGAATACTTTAGAGATAATTTTGTTTTCGAAGACTACATAAATATAACTCTAACAATTAGAGATATGACATAACACTCCATTCATTCTCAGGACGAAGGAAATGGAAGAAGATCTTGTTCATTGTAGTACTACATTAAATGGGGGCGCGTTAAGCTCATTGAACAACAAAATAAAAAAGAAGATGTTCATAAATCGCATTACAATTTACAACAAAAATGAATAACTCAAGTATCTTGTTTCTATACTTGGATAAAAATATATAGTTTCGCAGGACGAGCTGTAAGCTCTAGGACAATGTACGTTTCGACATTTCGCAGATTCGTTCTTGACCTAGTTGCTTTGAATACGTGAACTCATGTTCAATACGGCTAGCATAATCGGCTCCCAACTGGATTCAGACCCTGGTCTCGCCTCCAAAGCGTCATTCGCTGTTTGAACCAAGCCTGAAACAAGACAAAATACAGACAATTCATCATTTTAGAGTCGAGTCAAGATTGAAACCTGAGCATTTACGCACTAGTTCATCTCGTTAGCTCCCATAAGCGATACGTTATTAGATTACCCCTGTTAAACTGACAGAAGCTATTATCTTTTCTTATGTCCCTAAAATGTAAACGCTTCATAATCAAGCGTCTAAAATATATCTCATTAGGCCTTTGCTTGAATGCACCACTTCATCTCAGAAGTTTTCAGCTTTGGCTTTAAGCATTTTAGTTCGTCAATGAGCTGGAATCTTGGAATTCCCATTTCCTTCTTATTTACCCTCTTAGCTACTAGTAATCTTACGCAATACATTTTCCCATTAAATCATTTATTTAGGGGTTACCCACAATCACGTCATTTCGCAGACAGTGTATAAAAGCACAATTAAAACAATAAATTGAACTAACACTCATCAAATTCATCATACACTTACGCATTATTATATTGCTATGAAACACATTAGACATTATAAATGGTTCAAACAAAAAAAAAAAGTGTAGCCACAATCTACATTAGAGGCACATTACTAAACATGATAATGTCGCGATTAATTAAAAACCTCCATTAGTCTCAATTATTGCTAGGAATTCCTGGATTGTAATTGTGCTTTCATCGTTAGAAAAACATTTCTTCTAATTAATTACTCTAGTGAAGACTAATTAGAATTAATTAATTATGACAGATATTTATAAGCAAGCGTATTTACACTCTTGAATGCAAAATACCATTAATTTTTCTTATTTTCCTTCTCTGGTTCCATATTTAAGCTATGTACGCATTTGCATTTAACTAAAGTATACGCTCTATCTAAACCGTATCGTATTGATTGCGTGAATTTTGTTTTGTGTTGGGGTAATCGCGGAACGAATCAGCTTAAACTTTTATACGCATTTGAAATTCGACATGCTTAAACTCACGTACGAAGAAAAGACCACCTCGCTCGCTCCAATGTTGAGCATTTCGACTGCAAAATAAAATATTCTCCTGTGTGCATTCATATCAAGCAGTCACAAGCCTACAGATTCCGAATGAGTGTCAAAGAGCACTCAAGACATTTACATTTTGCTTTAATTTTTTACGACAGAAACTTAATACGGGTTTCTAGGTATTCCAATTCGAGATGGTTCCGCTCTTGGAAGAAATGAAACTCGATATCAAGGCTCAAGACTACCGACTTGCTCTCGGTCTAGCAAAAAAAATTCGAGGCTTTAGATTATGTCACGATATTAATTGCATTTCAATTTTTCAATGATGTCATGCTCATTTTTTTGTGGTAAATTCCAAACCTCAAATTCCCAAGGTATCTCTTTGACGTGTAATTCAATTCCACTCATTTCCTTGATATTTATGTAATCTAACTAATTAACATTCACTGTCGTAGAGTTTTACCTGATTTGATTTAATGTTCTGCAATCTACGATACATTTTTTACAAGTGGAAATACTACATCCTTTTACATGTAAAGTCTACAAAGGCATGCTATTACACTCCACTTAAGTTTGATGATTTCATGATCATGATCATGGCCAATGTCAAATAACCAAAGGTTTTTTTTACACATCATCATCACAGTTTCTGCAGAACGTGTCATTTAATATGCATGACTTTCTAAATTACATCCATCTCGTCAGCTGGTTGTCCATGCGTGTTCGCGAAAAAAATGTGAAATATTCTTATCAGATTAGCATTATTATCAGCATCTTCAACTAGGTAATTTCGACTTTGACCATACGTTAGCTCTCATTCTTTTTACATTTATCCCAAAATTTATCTCGCACGTTTGCGAAAGCCAGAAAAAAACGTAGAGGATTTGTCAGTTTTAATCCAGCGCGATAGAAGATAGCGTGCTCGTTGAAATTTGACACATCTAAACTCTCCATAATTTGCTGTATTTTGGTGAACTTTTGACGAGATAATAATACATCCCCCTCCACCCCAAAAAAACGAGAATGTTCACAACCATTTTATGGTTGGAATGCATGCAAAAAGCGTATAGATCAAACTATGTAATAAATAAATTATCCATCTATTATCCATTTTGTTTACTCCTGCTGGTATTTACTGTCGTTTAGACCAAGACAGAAGCCAGAAGCTATGTGTTACTTAATTCCTCCCGAAGTTTTTATGGAGAGATATGCCTCACAGCCTCACCACGGAATTTAGTGAAGAGGTCTACTCATCGTCAGCGTAAAATCTCCAGATAAAAACGAGTACGACATGTAAAAGAGATTTTTTCTGTTACTTGTCAATTTAACGTTCTTACGTTTTTTCATGGTGGCTAATGAAAATTGGCAACAATGAAAATTTTATGTGTATTTTAAGTGAGAGCAAGGTTAGTTTAAAGAGCACAGTCGCTTAAAATTCCGTTAATGTCATAATATTTAATAACTTTCTGTAGCGAGTAGTGCTTTGCACAAAGCAAATCTACGAAGCTACTCTTTTTTCATCGTTTAGCTCAGTTGATGGCGAATTCTATGACACTTTAAGTTTAGATATGAGTCATAACTCTTAAATAAACATTTTCAGCATAGATCATTTGATGAGCAGTTTCTCCGTCTCAATACTACTGGAAAGTTCCCTGGAATGGATTTAGTGATACAGTGAGATAAAAAGGATTAGAGATGATGTTGATCACTTACATAAATCTGTTAATGATCAAAAGCATTTCATAGAGAGCAATCACTTCCATTTCCAGCCTTTTAATTTCTTTCTTTGTTAGAGATAGACAGCACTGCGTAAATACTTTCTGTCGGCGCAGAACTAAAATTTCGAGTTT
>JAANSQ010000236.1:0-30409 GCA_036850885.1 Lepidocyrtinus dapeste
GGAATTTGTAAGGTCCTACTTAGGTAGGTCTAATTCCTATTGTTTTTTGTGATTGAGTAACTAAAATTGAATAAAGCGAACCCATAATAATAATAATAATATATAATATACCGTATCTATTTGTATAATTGTGTCTGTCATCTTGCTTGAATCTGGACTTCGGTATCATCAACTGATAAATGCTTACTAATACTGCTTAGAAAAACAAAGCTGACATTATAAGGTAAAAACCTAATTCCAATTGGCTCAATGCATAGCGGTTGGGCTTTCACGTCACGTCAAGTTCGATACTAGGCTCGGGCAAATTTTTTTGTCCATTTTTTTCGCGTGGATAGAAAAGAAATTTGTCACTGAAGTTATATGTGAGGCCCAGAGATAGTACCCTTACTGGAACGGGCCTTTGCACAAGTTTTTTAAGAAAATGAGAAACGGCAGAGATGTATCTCCCATTCACCCATTCCATCATCATCCAAATAAAATTGTATTTAAAAAAGCTTATTGTGAGATTACACTTCAGTGGAGAAAAGAAAAACTTGTTTTCTTTTTTGGTTGGGGTTGGAGGAAAAAGGGGAGAAGCTAATACATAATAAAGTACAGTAGACTGTAGCCCGAGCCACCCCTGTGCGTCTTATTGCTTTACCATGGTGCCATCATCATAAAAAGGGACAAAATTATACTCTTAGACTATTAGCTAGATGAAATGGTAAATACTACTGCGCCACCAGGACATTTTATTAACATACACATGGAGTCTTCAAATGTGGAAAAAATGGAGTGACAATCAACTCAATCCCAGGGACACAAATCCATATGTATTTTTTCCTTAGGAACTACGTCCTAAAAGCGTCGAAGCTTCAGATATTTTCCCTTGGCTTTACTACCTACTCCAGGGTCTGCCTGGAATTTGAAGGAAGAGCTAGACCAACCCACCCATCCAGATTTCTTAGACCAAACGTAGCTAATTGAATCCATACGAAGTAGTCTACTGGAAGTCTTAAAGATGCAGATAGCAAAAGCATTTAAGTATTCTGCCTAGGTTTCACTTTCACTCGGGGAAAAGGAACAAAAAGCTTTAATTTTTGATGGCTGTACTCTCCCTCTTCCCCGAAAATGTAATTCGCTGAGAATTCCTACAATTTGAATAAAAATTGAGAATTTATTTTTCGGAATAATTTAAACGAAGGAGAGTTTACTCCCTAGAGGGAAAACAGGAGCGTAAGCAGTGTCACATTTTTTAAAAGATCTTCAAGCTAATAATAAATAGTGAAAGTGCCAACACCAACCAAACCAAACCAGGGTACTCTACTGGAACCAAATTTTTTTCTAGAGTGTAACACAATTCTAAGAGATGAGATGAGTATCATATCACAATCGTGATTATGATCATCTACCCTCCGTATACTACTATGGAGTACCCTCCCGTATACCCTCCCTTGTTGAAGAGTCTCCATAGTGAATTATTTATTACAGAGATTTGCATATTATGTAGAGTAGATAGAGCACCCGCACTCATGGCAAGTGACAATGAAATACGATGGAAAGAAATGGCTATTAATTTGGGGAAATATTTTTTATTATGCAAGGCACACTCTCTAGCCCCAGTTGCTTTGTGCTGTTGTACACTCCTCCGTATGAAAATCAATCCTTTTGCTTCTTAATAACATGACTTTGCTACTTAATAAGCTTTATTCAAGCTAATTAACTACAGGAACTGGAGGGGAAATCCGACAATCCTGAAGGTTTATACCGACAGAGTGCTTCCGCATGAAAAATTGCGGGTGGAAAGGAAAAGTGTGTGAAGCAGAAAGTTTTATTGGAGAAATATTATTCATATTTTATTTCATCTTGAAAGTCGAAATTCTAAACAAGATTTTTATTTGGAATCTAAATTTGGAGTAGAGGATTGGAAATGGGAAAACTCGAACGGTGAACACTCTTTTAACCCGAAAACGGTAAAAAAATACCGGAGTGTACTTAGCTTTTTACATAATTATAAGATTATTTTTTAGGCTAAGCTTAGCTAAGCTGTAGAGTTTAGAATTTAGAGGAAGTGCACACTAGTTAGAGACGGCCTAAGGGTGTCCACGAATTTATTTCTCCGATTTTCATTACAATTGGCGTACAGTTTGACGTACAGATTCACCAGAAATTTGAAAGGTACCCACATTTTTACTCTGGAGCCTTCCACAGGCATTTGTTGTTTTTTAACTTTTAATTTCTGACTAAAAAGGCCTGCAACATGCTTCAGGGTGCAAAAATGGATACATGCAAAATTTGGGGTGAATCAACACAATAAACTTTACCAGTATGCCAATTATCACGAAAATCGTAGACATAAAGTCAGGGACACCTTTGGGCCATATTTAACCAGTGTGCATTTTACCAACCCTTGCAAAATTTCCAGCGTTTTTAGTTGTGAATGATAATGATGTTCCAGCGAATGATAAGTAGTAGTCACATAAGTTGTAATGGTTCCGTAGCTTGGGAGAAGCTTGGGAGGAAAATATCAAAGAACGTTATGTTATCGCTACCAGGGTGTCCTTTCTGGGTGAAATATGATGAGACATATTTTCTTCCATATTCTCACTCTGACTGAGTTTTATCATGCCCGTACATAACGAAGGGAACCCCACGTTGAGTGATTCCCCTTGAAAAGTTCGCCTCGAATCAGATCACCAGATCACGTGTAATCTGAAATGCATCCTTTCGAGAAAAAAACGGGAGGTATTAACCTCAACCGGAAAAAATTGACTGATACGTGATACGCTGCGTACATCCCACTCCAGTGACTCCCTACTGATATTGAGTCCCTCCAATCCACAGAAACAATGTATTCTTCCGGAGTTATCAATCATCTCAAAGATTTCAGGGAGATGGAAACAAGTCACGTCATGAAATCAACAAGGACGTACTAAACCTCAACGCCACTCCATATACTCCATACCAGTGCCTACAGTTTCAAATGTGGAGGAACTTCCGTTATTCTTTGACCTGTCTACAAGCCTAGATGATTACACGATGATGATCCTGATCACGATGATAATGTCAACTCTAGGAAAAAAAATCCTTTTATCTTTCAAGTCTCAAGTCATATTTAATGGATAAGTCCCATTCGCTCCACGATATCTCCTTTTTATCTTAGTCTACGCTTACACATAAACTACGCATTGAAGACTAACTCTCGGATGTAAGATAAACGTAGCTTTTGGAGTTTAGGAGTTTTGGAGTTTCTGTCGAGGCACCAAGATATTCAAGATGCTATGCATATTTTAAAAGCCCATTACATTTTTTATGATGATGAGCACAGCAGCGTAGATGATGGGACGGAGGACAATCACCATATTATCATCATCCTCCTCATCATGTCCTAATCTGGATGATACTATAATACCATACCATCCTATCTTGCTTCCGGTGCGTGTAGCTTCTATTTTAGGCCTACATATTTACAAAAGAGTTTCGTACTTTCGTGTTTCGTATGTATCAGGGTGGACGATCATACAATCACAATTGGGACGAACAAATGCTTTTAAGATTAAAGCTCCATGGAACATGTAGAAAGAGAGATGAAGAGTGCCTTTGATTTCTCATATACTTTCTCTTATGCTCTATCGCATTATTTCATCTTTTCCCATAAAACTTGGGTCGTTTTCCTCCTTGAGCCAATATTCCACCAGAGTTGCCTCTTGCCTCGTCTGCGTCTCCCCCAAACCGAAAGCAAAAATTGTATTGGATTGGATTGGAATACGGTTTGGAGTTGTCATTGTGCTGGTGAATGATGAACCATACCAGTGTGTACTTCAAGCTCTGGAATTTGTCTATAGGAAAAAAAATCGGCTGGCTAAACCGCTTCCAGAGAGTTTATGCAAATGAAATGGATTCGACAAAAGAGTCCGGGATCAAATAAGGAAAACATCTAGATATTCTAGATATTTTAGATGATCTAGTCTCTCCAGTGCTCTTTAATCTCTTCACATTTACTGGAGTAATCCGTCTCGCGAATCTAGAAATGCTTAGATCAGTAGAAAGCAAGACTAATAGGAATTTTATAATGTAGCTGGAATATCATAAGCTCCACTCCATCATCCATCAAAACAAAGCTTAGGCTTTGAAAATGAGATGGTTTTGATTCGTGATTGCTATAAATCATCATCATGATCCTCTTTAAGTAGACGCTACTTGGCTATTCTTCCTTGGCCAATCGTTATAATTCCTAGGATTAGGAGGAAGCAATAGGACTCATCTTGTTTGAGTAATTTTACTCAAATCAGCTTAGAGAAAGTTCCAGAGCTGGAGGGTTCAGTACACTGATTTTATTATTGATCACGTGGAACTTAGTCGTTTCATGGGAATTTGGCGAATACTCTTCTCCGGAACCTTTTACCAGATTAGTACGCTCTTATTTTTGATGGGATCAACTAGTCAAAATCAGAATTGTCTTTGGAGTCGTGCATTCCTACCCTCATTCCTGTGCACTCTTGCTAAGTTGACACCTCATGAGAGCCTAATAACGTGAGAGCAGTCTTAGAATAGTCTTAGGTCTCTAATCCAATGAGGAAGCTCATTTACTTCAAGAGTCATTTCCAAGAACAACTGAGCTCATACAGAGTTCATGTAGGGTCTTTGGAGGAGCTTTGGAAGGTTTCAAGGACATCACTTTCCTGTCGTCATCATCATCCTCATCCATTCCAAAAGTCCAAATTCCAAACACTTCAAAGGGAGTCCGGAGCTCTCCGGTTAACACTTTAACTTGGCGTTTATTTACTGGACAAAACACTTAACGAAACTACTTTGCTGGATCAGACCAACAAGTCACACGCACATGGATCATTCCAGACAAGCGGGCTACTCAAACCACTCCAAGAATTCATCATAGACTATTTTTTCATCGAAAATCTACATGGACTCAGCCTCCACGTCATTTCACTCCAGATTCCAGATGATGCTTCCTCGACGTAAAAAATTGGAAACGTACTCCCCCCGCAGTTGCCTCTACTAATTTTTAAATCCAGAGAACCCCAGAACCTTCAAAAATTTGTAAAAACCAGCACATCTGCATATTGTACTAGGATCAAACCAAACCACATCAAATGTTCCCTCCATGGAGGTAAAACCAACTTTTTCCCTTTTTATTTACCATCCGTATGAAACCTCCAAAGAAAAATGCAAATCATCCCGGAAATAATAAAATTAGCCTATATTAACCTCCTGAGCAACATCTGGTACAGACTGCGAGTGTCTATGAAACACTGGAGAGGATCTTAAATGAACCTTTGCGATTCTCAGTTGGCTAGTCAACTTGACTCAAATTGCTTTCGACTTTATACCTCCGGAAATCGGTGTGGAGTAAATGCTACAAGATGGTTTTGAGATATTGAGCTTATGTCCAAACAGAGAGTTTATAGTCGGAATGAAATCAGTCATCTCATTATATCTTGATGGGTACTAAGAAACCATATTTTTAAAGTTATTTTCTCTTTTTTCGGTTAGGAGAAAGGAGAAAGCATATAGTATCCAATGAGGTGCATGATGCGTATGGAATTTTTAACAGCCTCTTCAATCGGATATGACTTATTGCCAAAATTTTACTTAGGTCTAAAGCCTTCCTGTAAGTTACACAGAGACGAAGTTAAGGTGCCTTATCCAAAGGTTACTTTATGAGTTACACTAGTTTTTTTTATCAGTTCATAGGAAAACAGACACAGACACAATCAGTAAAAACACTCACGAGACTCAGGAGTAGTTGATGCAATACCACGTTATAAAACCAGATAGGAAATGAAAACCGTAGGCTTTTGTATGCACGTAGTGACTCTACGTGTTCCACTTTGGGAAGAAATGGATTGAGCTGGATGCTTAGATCTTTGAATGCTTGAATGCTGTACGCAACAAGATTTCCAGTATTTCCAGCTTGTAAGCGTCGGCGAACCTAAACTGTAGAGAAAGTAGGGAGTGTTGGAATATGGAGGCCTACATGTTATTTAAATATGTTGTATGACCAACATTCCGATAGATCATGAATCATGATAGTCTTTTCCCAATTTGCTCTTCCTAGTTCATTTTGTAGACTTTGGACTGTCGTTCATACAGCGAAATTGCTATGGAATGAATAGTGGAAAAGGGGCTAATTTAGTTGCTCTATATTGGCAAAGTGATTCAGTCAAGCTGATTAAAAACTTAAAAGCAGATCATTCAGTTTTATAGACGTAGCTGATAAAAAGTATTTAATGGGTTTTAATCATCCACCCTTGACAAATCAAAAAAAAACTTTGAAAATATTGCAGATTTTACGGAAAAAGTTAAGTATTCAGGCCTGCGATTTTTTTGGGGGGGTTTTGTGGTGTCATTCGATTATCCTTGATCTCAGGAGTCGAATGGTATCAAATTGAGTTGTTCTAGAGTTATCAAAGGTCAAAGTTTGTATATAAACACATGGGAAATGATGATAATTTTTATATTTTTACCTAACCTAATAAAAAAGTGGTGTGCCGAGGGTAGGAATCGAACTCGGAACCCTAAGGCATTTTGTAATCTCGGGCCCGAATACTATACTACAGCTGATTTTACCGCTTTTTGCGATTTGTAGGGGAAGGGGTGGATAAAATTTCTGGGACTTCCATCGTGTTTAGCGACCTTGATTACATATTCTAAAATGATATTGGTGCATTTTCGCGACAAAAAGTTTGGGACAGTAATGCCGACAGAGTAAAAGCTTGCAAAAGTACTAATGTTCCCCAATTTGAAGTCAATCGGTCCACACGCTCAAGAGTTATTCCGCTTGTAGACAGACAAACGGACGGACAGATCAAAATCAATACTAGCCTACAGTTACGTAATAATAAAGGTCATAGACTCTAACCTATTATTAAGTTTCGAGTAAAACTGGTCAAGCGTGAACATAATAAGTGGGACCTGCTCTACTACATTCCTACATCCTGGCAAGTCCACCATCTGGAAAGTGGAGGCCAGGTTACATCTCATTTTCCATTCCAATACCCAATATTTACTCTACTTCCCACGAGGACCTTAAACAAGCATATAAAATCAAGCAAACTCTACATCCAGAGCGTTAACGTTTCAACACCAAATCAAATCCGTACAATACCATCCCGAGAAATATTTCCCTGGAGAAAGTACACTCCCATAGTGTCTCACCTCTGAACAAACCTCTGGACTAAGTCTATTCAAAGATCTTAAAAAATATGAGCATTTTGTCTAGTGTACATTCTAAATGTGCTCGTTTCGTTGTTTCCAAGACAAACTGTGACCTAGCCAGGGTACACTTCTACAAGCTGCAAGAGATGGAAAAATAATCAATAAAAATAATAACATCGTCACTCTCCTCCAGTCTTCTAACATATTCTCGTCGAGAAAATATACCTCCACAAACCTACAACCTACATAACGTTGATAATAACGTTGTATTTTTTCATCTTGCTGACATTTGCCAAAAAAACTAGAGATAAAAAGCATTTTTCGTAGCGTGACTTAAAAGTGTACGCTATATGGTGGAGGGAAACGCTCTAAGCTATACTTTCTACACAAAAGAATTGTCGGTAGAGGAGATGGGAGACATAAGGTGCTTCCCTTAGTATAACTTCCTCCATAATAAATGAAACGCATCCAACATTTACCATTTACAATAAGTCTAGCCTCCGGCTCCACATTCAAGAGTTAGAGTTTGGAGTAAGGAGGGAAATGCGCTAGAAATTAATATTGCTTGAAAAGATTTAAGCTTTGAAGAACTCGTGCTCTCCTTTCCTACAAACTTTTATTTCTGATGTTATTATTAGAGAAAAAAAATGGAAACAAAAGTTTACTATTTGGCAGAGACTTTAGTTTCTTTTGAGTATTTGCTTTCTCCAAGAGGAACTTTCTCTTTTGAAGTAAATTGGCCTTGTTTGGCTTTTGTCTACTCTGGGCGTAGTCAGACGCGTGAATGGCTTAGCAAAGGATCATTTGTTGGTTCGTTTGTTTATTCCTACGTAAATTACTTACGTATGCAGATACTAACTAGGGTAGAGTGAAAGCCTGGCTTCTTATCAAAAAAATGTTACTTTAAAGGG
This sequence comes from Lepidocyrtinus dapeste, assembly GCA_036850885.1. NCBI lineage: Eukaryota > Metazoa > Arthropoda > Collembola > Entomobryomorpha > Entomobryidae > Lepidocyrtinus > Lepidocyrtinus dapeste. The sequence goes on from JAANSQ010000236.1 coordinate 8,067, forward strand.
CAACAACAACTTGGAATGATTGTCCAAAAGAGAAGAGGGAGAACACCGAAGCAATATTTTTCCAAGAGTGGCAGACAAATCATAAAATGTAATTTGTACAGGAATCCTTCTTTCCCGGGGTTCTCGTGTATGAGGCTCTGGTATGGCACTGAGCTGTTGCAGAGGATTACGTATTTATACTCAGATTGTTTCCCTAGCAAATCAGCACCAGCCGAAAGGGTAAGATACTTTCAAGGTTCTAATTTCTCTACTGAAATGAGCAATTTTCCTAGCTTTCCCGTTCGCATGTGTTCTGTGGTGTTTGGTGTAGTTGACAAAATGCATAGAGTTTGTAACTAGGTTTAGATTTGGAGGGAAGTACACGTGGACGAAAATGCTTAAGAGCCTAGTTGAGCCTGAGGTTTTAGGTAACTCAGCTGAAAATTACTTTATCACAATTGAGCAGGGATCCGGGTTTAAATGTGCGGAATAATCTGTTAGATTTGTGAGCTTTCCTCCAGCAATCACAACAACCCAACAACCCGACAACCCAACCAAGCCAAAAGGCTTATGGGAACGTTACACTCTAGCTAAAGTTGTATGCTTCTGTTTTATTTAGTCATCCCTATTTTCTAAGCAAAACTGGTGAAAGGATAAGGAGGGAGCGTCGGAGCATCAGAGCGCCGTCAGAGAGTCGGAGTTGTAAAACCATAGGAGAAAGTGTAGACTTCCTTTAGGAAGGTTACAGAGACAGTGTGTACCGTGATTACATTTCGTTGGATTGGGAAGAAAGCTCTGGTTACACACAGATACACAGTTCCACAGTTATGCGTTATGATTACGGCTAACGGTGGCAAGTGGTATTACCATTATTGCTTATTGTCACTCTTTTGTTTATTTTTCATGGAATTTGTATCCAGTTGCCGTTGTTGGTTGTTGTTGTAGTCTTGTTACGATTATTATTGTTTGGAGGGAAGTATATATTTTTCATGGAAATATGGAATGATGGAGAAGCTCGAATGTTCTGAAATATCAGTAACGTTGGAACTTTAGAAGTGTTATGGCGCTGACAGTGTAGACACTACAGAGAAGGCAAGGATACAACCACTTGGGGAAGTATATTTTTTAGGGAGTTGACAGCTCAAGAATGAACAATTGACAGGATAATAGCAATAACGACAATACATAATGCCGGCAATAACAATAAAAATATAGAGTGATCAAATGTGTACAGCAGGAAACAATAGGGGGATTGGAATAAAACCGTTAGACTTTAGAAGGGAAAGGAATATAACAAACCAAAGCCTAAGCCAAGCCACCAGACAAGGATATGAATCATGTGTGTCCTACGTCGTAAACAGCTAGCATCTGATTTGTCAAAAAATGGATAAGGAGAAACTTGAAACTTCAAATTGGGAAAAAGTTCAATGTAGCTTTCACTGGAGAAAGTAGAATGCAAAGAGTATAAAATACTTTTCCAGCTTATTTTATACAGTTAATTCGAATCGTATTAGATTAAGCGCCTGGAAATGGAGGTAACTGTAGGGAGTAGCGGTAGAATGTCAAAGAATGTCGGTACTCGAAAGAATAAACAATGGATAAATAATGCAAAGATGAGTCTAATTGTAAAATAGTGTATAGGCGTAGATTAATACTCCTTCCGGAATATTTTTAACAGGATGGAGGGAAACTAGCCAATAATTTATTGGCTAAAGCAAAGCCAACGAAACCACTATGTTACTTACCTCTACTCCAGCCGGTTGTCTAGGTGGAAAGGTGAGACGGTTATTCGGTGAGTGTTGAGTTTTAGTGAAATGGTAGAGTTTCTTCTCCTTCCAGAGCAAAATGTGGGGCAAAGGAAGTAAACTTTCTTTAGACTCTCGAATTATCCGGTACACTTCACAGCAACATAACTTTGTAGAAAAGTATGCCCAGTAAGATAAGTGTAGACGGAGCTAGAATTATTTGCGAAACAGCTGATTTTTCTTAAGGAACTATGGTGTTGTCGCCTTTGTCGATTTTCTACTCCATATATTTTCCCCCTAGTTGTCCTCATTGATCCCAACGAGAGGGAAACTTGTGGAGAAATTGTTCTAAGAAAATCTACGCTTTAAGAACGAGCTCCGTAAGCTATACTCCAGTGGAGTCTGTCAAAAACGTAGCTTTTGGGCTTACAGTGTTCAAGTATGTTTGTGCTTTCTACTTTCTCTAACTTTCTCCTCGTAGCTTAACAAATGGCAAACTTGATATTTATTTTTGAGGCCGAGAGAGAAAAAAAGGGAACGCACTGGAGACTGTAGCGGTTATTATTGTTATTATCGTAAGTATTATTATGGCTTGTTATTACTGTCTGTGAACGACTGCTAGTTGGACTACAAACTGCAGTTGCAACTAGAGAACAACGACTTCAGTACTTCTAGATTTCCTCCCGCGTAAAACTTTACAAGAATGGGAACAAAGCAATAACAATTCTTCTTGGGAAACTTACTTTCCGCCTACTTTTTCCTTATTATTATTGCAGTTGTTGTTCATGTTGTTCTTCTCTTGTCCTTCGATGGAGTTTTGGAGTTTAGGAGTTTTTGAGTTGTAGGAGGGTTTCTTTCTATGGAAGATCTTAAAATCAGTGTACCTTCTACCTTGCTTGTTTGGAGTTGGCAAGTATAGGTAACTTCTGGTGGAGCTCAAGTGCCAAATTTTTTTTTCTTGAGTCCCTACAGAGTCTTCCTCTTTCAAAACAGTTTACGTAGGATCAGTTAAAAATGTTCAAATTTTATAGTTCAATAATAATATTATCGACGAGATTGAAGTTTAGAGTCTTCCTGTTTGGAAGGATGGAAGGGCCTTGGAATCCTTCAAACTTGGATGTTTGTAAGTACACCAAGGAAGGAAGGATGATGAGGATGAGGAAGTGCACGAAAACTTGTATTGATGGAATATATCTGAGATGAGGGTGGTCTTACGCTGTTTGCACTTTTGCAGTTTACTTTGATTGGTAAAACGTTTTAGGGTTCAATAACTTTCTCTTTTAGATTTGTGTAATGTTCTAACGTATCCGAGTGGAAGAGTTTTTTTGGGCGTTTGTATTCATCAAAGGGAGGTTATCCTATGCATTTAAGGTTTTAGTGGAATGTACAGTTTGTCATCCGGTTTTAATGCTTGCGTAATCCTTTGGAAAGAGTGAAGTTGAAACGATCTTGATCTTTTCTAGTTCCTCCTATGTGTTTGCTTTGGTTAGCTGAAAATCTGCGAAATAGAAGAGAAAATTACTTTGACGATTTTCCGTTTATTCAATACTTTATATTTACAAAACATGAATTAAGTGTAATGGTTAATCTTGGTTAATCATGGTTAATGGTTGATAACTATGCAATGTTTAACTTCGCCAGAGGTTTTCTGTGACCTTAGAGCATTTTTTAAAGTCTATATGAATATGCAAAAAGGCTTATGAGGAAAAACTACAGTCCACCTCCGCTTTAACGGCTATGCTTATAACGTTTTTATGGTTATAATGGTCATAGTGTTGTCGCCCAATTAAGTAATCATTGAAGTTGGGAGTTTAGTGGCCATAATCAACTGTTTTATTGAGATAGATTTTCATGTCCCCAGTGAGTCTTCATTATAGCGGAGGTGGACTGTATTTGACGTTAATGTATTATCCAATAAGCATACAGGTATTTTCTTCATGTTTTGGCAAGAATGAATCCATATATGAAGTGCCAAGGACAAAGTACAAACTCCAAAGCTTGGAGGTGTCTCGCTTCCAGTTATGTATATCAGCTAGGAGCTCTGGCGCCGTATAAATTAATAAATGTATATCAGCTTCGGAATAACACACCTAGACCAAGGTCAAGCGCAACTCAGAGTCAGCCTGGTGGAAAAAAATGCAGTAATAAATAGGATAAAAATGAGGTTACTCTACTTTCCACTGAAACACATGTAGTTTGGCGTAACGAATGATTTTATAGCGATGCATTGACTTATCAAAAAGACTGGACAAGGTAGAATGTTTGGCTACGCTCGCGTCTTCCATTCAACATGAGTGGGTCTAAGCTTCCCTTCAGCATTCAACTATTTCAGCTGGCTAGATTACTCTCTGTCAGATTAAAAATGTATTAGGGAGAATGTTATGGAGCGTATTTGATCTGTTCGCACGTCCCAGCCATTCCCTCCAATCATAGACCATCCATCCAAACAGAAAAAAATGAGTTTCTCCTCAAAAACCTACTCTGTTCGAGTGAGAGGCAGCCAAGCCAAGCCAAACCAAGCTGGTGTACTATAAGGCTCTAAGTGTGCTGCTGCTTTCACTCTAGACTTTCTCTTTCTGGCGATTGATTCATCCGGTCTCATGGTACTTATATAGGTCAGCAGGTAAGCCGACCTGAGGTAAAACTGGCCAAAAAAAACGAACTTTTTTTGTCAATACACATTATATCCTCCTGTCTACTAGGAAATTATAGAATAACCCTATTATTTCAGGCTAGTGTTTTGCCTAAGAAATAATATTAGACTATTTCAGAAGAAAACGGAAGTGCTCATGGAACTCTACCTAAACTTTTCAACTCTCTTCTCCCTCCAGTTTTTTTTCTCCTACATTTCTCCTTCCTTCCAGCGGTGTAGTATCAGCATGGAGGGATCCTAGAATTACTAACCTTTGCAAAGCTTTGCAAGTGTTCAAATAGGTCATACCCTAAGAAAACTGCAGTTTTAGCCTACAGGTTCTTCGCAAAACTTTCTCCAAGTGAGAGAAAGCAAATAGCCTAGCATTTCCCTACATTTTTTTTCATCGCCAATATTGATACTTGTACTTTATCCTGTTTCATGGATTTCATGGAGTTCATGGAGTGTCTGTGTAGAGAGTCTTTTCCATTCAATGTTACTTTATTTGGGCTACCACAGAGAAGCATGTTCTTTGAGTTTCACACCGCTTTCCTTTCTTCCCGGATGTACCTTTATATTTATACAATGCACCAGCTGAACAGTAAACTACATGCTTTTTCCTTTCAATTTCACTCGTACTACACTTTGATACAAAAATATTCGAAAGGAAGCCTTTCCGCTCTACACATCTACACTCCATTGTATCTTAAAGGACGTTTTGCCTTGTAACAGAGTACAATACTATCATACACGTAATATCATGAAGATATTTTAAGAAGAGTAGGGAACTATGGAGCTTTGTGTTCACAATTGAATAAAGAGTTCCTACAAAAAAAATAACTTCGCTTTTTCATATTCTACCAATTCTACGCTTTGGAGAAGTCCATTGAAGAACGTAGTTTTTGGAGTTTTTTTTTCTTTTGAGAATACAACGCACTACATTCTTTTCCCATTGACTCATTTATTGATGGTGAAATGCCATAATATGATGCAATAAATAGATACGTGGTGGTCTACTCTTTATTCTCCTCCTTGTACATTTTATTGTAGATTCTATATTCTAAGTTAAGATAAACTCTACACGTTTTGTATTGGCTTCGTTCTACCGTTGAAAATTTTTCTAAAGAAGCCGTGTAGTGCACATTAGTTAAAGTTGACGGAAGGGTGTTACTGGCTTAATCCCTCCGATTTTTTTGAAGATTGGTAGACTTGCACAGTTTGGTGGGCTGATTCGCCAGAAATTCTGAAGCTTCACACTTTTTGAACCTAGCGCCATCTGGTGGCTGTTAGGTGGCGTTAGTGTCGCAAGATTTGAAATCTAACTATATTTTTGGGTTTATCTTATCTTTCTGCATCAATGTGCCAATTTTTATGAAAATCAAACGACTTTTAAATTTCCCGCCATTCACCAGATGGCGCTAGGTTCAAACATGGATAGCTACAGGATTTTAGGTGAATTAGCACATCAAACTATGCCAGTCTGACAATTTTCATGAAAATCGGAAAGATCAAGCTAGGGACACCTTTCTACCAACTTTAACCGATGTGCATTTTATTTTAGAGATAGGTTGAGAGTGTAAGTCGCTTCGAGTTACTTTCTGTGTTTATTATTCTTCCAAGAGTATAAATAAATGCTGGAATGCTTGGGCATAGACTATTTTCGGAAGTAATTGAGCTTATGCAAGCAATCATTCAGCCAGTGAACCAGTACACTCGTTCATTTAGTTCAGACGCTTTTAAACAGCTGAACTGAAGAAACTTTCATAAGAAAATTAATATCTTATCTTGAATCGTGTTCCTGGGAGAAAACGTGTTTGTCCTAGAATGCACAAAAGTCAACCTCGGACTCCAGACATAATTCGGACTGTGTCAAGTGGAGGAATTTAGCCGAGGAAAAATAACTGGAAAGTATTCTGCATTTTACTGAAAAAAGTATAGGTCTACCTAGATTCTCGGTTTTCCCCAGATTGGTTGTGTTATCAAGTCAAATTAAGTCGAAATTATTGCATTTCTATGTAACCGTATTTTTGTACCTTAGTCTCAGTTCACCCCTTAATTTGAATTTGAACAAAAATTTGAACTACCAACCACTGACCCAATTCAAACGGTGAGTAAAACGTAAGCAAAAATGAAAGAAAAACGTTACTCGTTACTGCAGTTAGGAGCAATCATGAAATATATTCCAGAAATAGTTATAAATTTCATATGAAAGCTGGAGTAGTTTAATGGTAAAGGTCTAAAATAGCCTAGGGTTTTCTCCCTGCGTATAATTTCCCTCCTCGTAAAAGCCCAAGCGGTATGGTCTCTCTTTGTCTCCAGAAAAAAGAGATAAAAGTAGAGAGATATAACTGTCATAAAACGGTTAACAATCTCAAGCTAGTAAGTTAGCATTCTTCCCAGATACCAGGAGACAGTCAAAGTATAAACATTGGAAGATTGAGCAGATGAAAATGATAATGAAACAAGACGGTCTAGAGAAATTACAGTTTTGCTTTATGACTTATTAGAGTTTATACTTGGACTTACACTTCCTTTCAAAATATTAGGATATTTGTACAAATCGGCTAGGTGGCTTTAGTATTTTGACTATTTTGAGTTTTACGTTTGGTCACGGCTACCTAAAACAACCAGAGGAAAACAGGAAAAGGACTATTCTCTCTCCTGAAGGCTTTGCTTTTCCTCCATTGTACGTTACAGGATGTATGAAAGCCTAAACTTTTATTGCAAGTTTACAAACTCTGGAAACTATAGACATTCAATAGACTCCAGAATGGAAAGTGGCTTTGAAGAAGATAGAAAACCTGAAGGAAATCAAAACTAAAGAACTTTGAGAACCGAGAAAGCTTGAATACAGATTCTATTCAGATTGTTCATGATTTGGGGAAAGTTGGAAAGTTTAAATTGCAAATAGAGTGTTTATACCCGAGTCACACTGTTGGTTTTTAGGTCAACTGTAAAGTCTACTACAATTTAGAAATACCCCACGTAAGACTTTTGTATTTGGCTTAATTTCATAATCAACTTGTCTCACGAACTTTGAAGTTGGTGTCTTGTAAACAAGATTTAAGGATAAGCTCACGTGCGAGAAATAACTCTAGTTTCATATGCTTAAGTTACACTAGTGGGGTAATGTGACTCTAGTTCTTTACCTTAAAGTATTAAAGTCCAAGACGGAGACCAAGACTAGGAAATATTTCTCAGCGTGTAGGGCGACTGGGTGACTGACTCTACAATTTTAAAGTTATTAGCAAGGGAACAAGTTAATTACAAGGTTGGAGTAAAAACACGTTACACAACACTGCCTTCTTGGAACGGAATGTAAAACTTGATTAAAATTCGAGCATTGGATGTTGATGTAGCCCAAAGCTTAAATCATTTCTTGCTTGTCCACACTCTTTAAAATAAACAGTTTGGTTTCTACACTCACTGATTTATGGAATCATTCACTAGTAGAATTAAGCAATCGTCTCATGAAATACTTTTTATTAAGTCAAAACGAGCATGTTCTATGCAAAACTTTACGCTTTAATTCCCCCAGAATGGTTATTGCTTCAAGTATTGTTACTTTTTTCTGTGGTTATCTGATTTTTTTTCATAGTAGTTTACTTTTAATTTATTGGTTTCCAGAGAGTAGGACACAGTCACAATGTTTACAGGCTGTTTGGGTCTAGGCTGAAATTAAGAAGGAATTTGGTAAGGACGTCCAGCCAATTGTCATTGTAGTCATTTGATCTCAATTACCCTAAAGGAATTAGGAGATGGTGACGAGAAAAAAAATTAGTGGCGAGTTTACACATCACACAAATATTATGAAAGTGATGATGATCCCCACCAGAAAAAAAGAAATTTAGTAAGAGAGCACACTCCAGGAGTAAAAGAGACACAGAGACTGTAAAACTGTGCAATAAAATGAATGAATTGTAAAGTTGACTGCGAAGAGTGGTAGAGACTAAGAGAAACTCGAGACTTCCTGTACGAACCGTTCAGAGGCCAGAGCAAGACTAGAAAGTAGGAGTAGGAGTAGGCTCACTTTATCCAAAAGTTTCCCTAGGATTGCTACTGAATAGCATTGTGATTATGCAAGAGAAGCAAGAGGCATGAGGCTATGCGTAGCAATACTGTATACTTCAGCAGTTTGGAGGAACAAGGGAGCAAATATTTTGTGTTAAACTTTTCAGCTTTTTCTTTGGAGGGAATAAACGTTCGTTTTGATTAACTCTTTAAAGACTAAGGCGTAATATGTGGTTGTGTGGAGAGTGTAGAGTCCTACGCCATTTTATAGTTTTGAAGGGAATGTATCGAATACAGCTGATATTCAAGGTCAAGCGTGTGTAAAAAAGAATTAAATGCAGTTACTGTAGTAGGTTCCGTCCTTTGGAGGAATCCGGGGAAATCAGTGTCACCAAAAAGTAAAATTTCGGTAGTAGCTTAGTATTTAGTATCAGGGATGGTTTGGAGTATGGAGGAAACTAGGTTGCAGCTCAACACCCAAAAGCCTAAGCCTTAGAAATAGGAAGAATATGTAGGTTTGAAATGGCGATTTCGCGTGAAGGTTATAATGAGCTGAGTCTTTTGTCATAGGCTCGTTTCGAATGTCACCCTATTTCTGTTACACTCGTTGGAGGTACGCTGCAACGCTCATTACAAAAAACAGAGACATTGACTAGAGAATCAGAAAATGATAAAAGAGAAATTAGGCCAGCTCGTGAGTCGCGGAGTGGTGAGTCGGAGTCGTGACGTTGAGAAAAATGGAGAAAGAGTGTGCCAGCTAGGCTCACTGAAACTTTGGCGAATACTGAATTGTGAATTGCACTAGCATTTCCATCGAAACAAGAGGTTTACTGGACTAGTGTCTTCTGGACTATTGCCTTTTTTCTCTACTTGGAAATGTTGGAATTGTTGTAAACGTAAAGAGTGAGAGAAAGTGACTAACTGCAAGTCTTTTTTTACGTTCTTTGGAGGATATTACATGGAGGAAAGCATGGAGTAGAGAGAATAACAGAAACTATGCTTTGGAAGCTCTGCAAGGTCTAAGTCCCACTGCGTTTTTACACTCGAAACTATGTGCGAAGTGAAAGAATATCTAGGAATAAAGAATGCGATATGGTGATGTGGTGGCATGAAGCGCATGCAGCGCAGAGATACTAAAAGAAACAATTTTTTTTTCAAAAGGCAAAAAGTGTGGTAGGGAATGGTGAATCATTTTGCCTCTGAAGGCTCCATTCCATAATGGTTGTGGAAGAATGTAAACCTTCAAGTAAAAATTACATCGTGCTAGGCGGGCTTTTCTGAGGGAAAAATTGAGGTAAAATTTAGGACAAGGGGAATTAGGTAGAGAATGTGTAAGTGTAGCCAGAGAAAAACTTTAGTGATTCTTCTTTCTGTAGGCTCTGAGCTGGAGAAGAATGGAGAATGGCAAATAGCACAGATATTTATATACATACAGTATAAATGCCTTAGAGTGTAATGTGCGGAGAGAAGAAAAGAATTGCATATTATGGATTTAGTTCATGTGTGATTCATAGGCCTTGTCTTCTATTAGATTAGGACTTGAAGCAAGTTTTAGGCTTCACTTGACTCATTCAATGGTACACAGTGCACCAGAGATGTACATGTGATGGTGTGTTATCATAACATAACGTGCTCCGGCGTAGATGAAATACAAGACTTTTATTACGTGGCTGAACGTGCAAAGCTAAGTATTGATTTTGCCATGTCCGTCTGTCTGTGCGCATGATAACTCTCGAATTCAAGTACTGATTAATAATAGCTTATAGTCTATGACTCTTATTATTACGGAACTGAAAGCTAGTATTGGTTTTGATACATCCGTCCGTCCGTCGGTCTGTGCGCACGATAACTCTCAATCCAATTGATTTCAAATTTGGTGCATAGGTACATAGAAACATGCAAACATGCTGTATGGCTTTTGGGCTCTACCCGCCAACGTATGAGGTCAGGGGTCAAGGGTTATTAACTTTTAAGACAACAATCTATAGCTTATGATAGCTCATACGAAAGTCTATGGTCTTGTAATTATGGAAATTGAACGATTGAAATATTTAAATCTGCTCCCGAGGCTACAGGCAGATTAGTTTTTATCAAAAACATTTTTGGTTCAAGTCAAACGCTGTAACACTTTCGAAATCCACTTTCAGCTACGTTCATATAGCTTTTAGCTAGGCTTTATTTTATGAGATTCATGTACTATGTAAATATATATCATTGTTTTAGCCTCATCATAATATCCTCAGTAGCTACATAAATGGTCTTCAGCACTTGTCCAGCAACTTTTTCAAGACGGACATTTACAGAAGTTACAAAGACCTCGTTGGATTTCTGGGGCTTTGGCTGTCCTACTGTCCCACATTTTCCCTCTACCAATTTAATGAGAAAATGCTGAGTTTATATCTAAAAAATTATATCAGGATGTGGGATGTGGAAGAGATATCTTATCACTGGAATGCATTTATTCTCTTATTCACGTATTTTTGCATTTCCCTCCCACTTTCTTCACCAGTAATACGTATTTTTACCTGGTCAACAAATCTGGAGAGTGAATGGTGTCGTACAATATTTTATGAATGGTCAATGGTCCAAACTCTCACCCTAGCGTGACCTATTCAAAAATTTTAACATGCATCGTACAAACAAAGCAAGAATATGCTAGATGAGTCACACAAATGGAGAAATTACAAGAGACAAAAATCTCATTTTCCTCCAGAAAAAGCTTCGTGATTTACAACACCCTCCTTCCTCCATGCTAACGACCCTCTCTAGTCTCCACAGTTTGTCCAGTAGACAAAATGTTTTGGTTGAAGATGATGATGTGATGTAACATGTAACTACCATATAAGAACTAACATTATTATCGTTTCCCTCCAAAATTGGATTGGATTGGAGGGAATAAACTAGGAAAATGGTACATGTTTCGGAACTTTCTGTAATCTTTTTGGTATGGAGGAGTGAGACACTACAATGATGATTTTATACATGTTTCCTGGAAAGTGTCGCATTATACCTTCTTATTACAGTACTTACACTCCTGGAAGCCTGGGTATGGTTGCATTATGCATGAGCTGAGATATACAAACGAAAAAAAAACAGATTGAGGCCATACGATTTTTCCATTGCAATGAACTTGTCCAAATTGGATTACTGTTGGGAGGTTGGGATACTTGGTTCAAGTGAGTTCTTGATAAGTCTGCACCTGCAGCTTGATCTATCGCCCTGGAAGAAAGAAAGAGTGAACTTGTGCATAATTACCCCATAACCTAAACAGAACAATGAACAAATGACCTTTGTACCCTAATCATAAACTTTAAGAATAGTTACGTTGCTTCCACATATTTTCGCTGAGGGAGTGAGACCAAACTAGATATATGTGATTTATTGGTTACTTTCCTGCTTTGGAGGTGATGTCATTATTGAAGAGAGATTTTTGTACACGATTAAGTTATGAAAATACAGAAGATCGTGATACTAACTAAAACCGTTTCATTTTACTGTGATGTTGCCTTTTTGGCTTTGTTTCTGGTGTTTTTCTTTACGGAGCTTCAGTGAAGCATGATATTGGTAAAAAAATGTAAAGCTGGTCTTGAACAGCTTCTTCCGGTATTTTGACGAACACGTAGGTGCTATTGTAGTGTAAAATAGTTTTTTCTGTATTTTCCACACCATTCCTTCTTCCATCTAGATAAAAACATTGTGTACCGTTACGGTAAAAGCATAGCTATCCCTTAAACTATCGTTTGTGTGTTGTCAGCATAAATATATTTGTTGTTTATACTATAATGCAGCTGAGCGTACGAAGGTAAGTATTGATTTTGATATGTCCGTCTGTCTGTCCATACGCACGGAATCTATGCGTTTTCTCCAAGCCATTCCCCCTCGTCATCTGTCGTCATCCGATTGATTTTAAAATTCGTTTATGAGTATTTGAGATCCGAAGGATGAATTGTAAATTATGACGTTTGCGCCTTATTTGTCAACACCTGTGAAAGAAATATACGACAGTTGACCTATTAAAATTAGGGCCTGGGGCGGTCGGAGCTGATAAAGGTTTTGATGTTAATGAATATCACTTTACTTCAATTCTTTAAACCAAAACATTGAGTCAGTTTAAAATCTGTAACCCTTTGAAAATCTCTTTTCAGCTACGTTTTCAAAACCTTTAAAAGCTTTATTTAGTGTCCTAGGGAATAATGGCATGAAGGCTGTATGTTATTTGGAAGTAAAATGTTTTACACTTTAATAATACGACGTTAGGGATAGATGGAATGGAAGAGGTTAAAAGGTGTCGAGCGAGTTAATTTTGTTATTTAGACCATTTGTCATCGTTCCCCAAGACTTTTAAAACTTTGATTTCTCTATATTGGAGGATTATATGACTGAAACAAACAGTGCATAACCGAGATTGTGTTCTAACGCTTCAGTAAAATATTTACCATTAAAATATCCTCTGGAAAGGAGGAAATGTCACAAGAAAGTAAAATAACAGTAGCAGTTTGTTGTTAATAGTAAGTGACTCTCAACAAGGACATGACAAGGTTTGATCCTTCTACACTCTTCACACTCTCATTGCGAAATCCTTTGGTTCGTTGGAGGCTTGCGCCACCAAGCCATCTAGTTTTGCATGTAGTGCTCTTCTCGTATTCAAATAGATGAAAGCTAATTGTATTAGTCAACAGGCAAGTACGCACTTTAAGCTCGCCATGTTGTTGGTTGTCATCGCCATCATCATTGCAGTAGTAGTAGTGTTCACTTGTCACGGTCTATGACACTAGAGACTTGTCAAAAGTTTGTGAACGGGGGATTAAATCCAGTATGGTTTTAAGCTTTAGCCTAGTGTCAGTTTGTCAATTGTCAATAACATTCGAAATGACTTGACATGGCTAAACTCTGGCTGACACAAGTAAAAATTCTACATTTGACATTTCCTGTAGCTCACTACATTTCATGTAGCATACATGTTCCATGGCCTCAGTTTAGAATACGTTACGGGGAGATGTGATAAGCGCAAGTACATATGCAACACAAACGAACTATTGAAGTTGGCTTACACTTCCACATGTAATCCACAAAACACGAGATTTGGGGTTTTTGGCTAATACCATCCAAATTCGTATAGCTTTTGGATCTGTTAATTGGAAATTACTGGAGAGAAACTGTATGAACATGACATGACAAAGATAATAAAAGCTAGAGTGAAAAAGGTAAAATGCAAATAAATGGTAATGGTTGTGGTCCGATGAACCAACTCCTTCTCCCTGCCTCTCTTACTTTGAGAGTTTTCCAGCTCTCACTCCAACTTGCAACCTTTCACTCCATCTCCTTTTTCATTACATGTTCCTCCTAATCTAAACATACAAGCTTTACACATTTTGTAAATTGCCAATTAGTTATAGTTGGCGGAGAAGTGTCCCTGGCTTGATCTCTCCGATTTTCATGAAAACTGACAGACCGGCACAGTTTGATGTGCTGATTCACCAAAAATTCCATAGCTGTCCACTTTTTGAACCTAGCGCCATCTGGTAGGTGGTCATGTGGCGCTAGTGTCGCAATATTTGAAATCTAACTACATTTTTGTGTTTATCTGGTTCTTTTTCTTCAGTGCGCCAATTTCCATGAAAATTGAACGACTTTTAAATTTCCCGTCATTCACTAGATGGCGCTAGGTTCAAGAAGCGGATAGCTACAGAATTTCTGGTGAATCAGCACATCCATCTGTGCCAGTCTGCCAATTTTCATGAAAATCGGAGAGATCAAGGCTGTGACACTTCTCCACCAACTTTAACTAGTGTGCACTTTGTACGGGCAGATTTCAGCAAGAACTCCAGTTGCTGAGCCCTTACGTCATTAAAAATGGAAACATGCAATGATAATCATACCTAAATAGGCTCATAACGTACCTAATACGCTTTCACTAACGTTTGGGCATACTGCCTCCAAACCTCGAAACATTTTACCTGTGCGGCTTCAGCTTTTTTAGAAACAGACATTTGTAACAGTCTTCCTGGAAAGGAAAACTTAGAGTTTTATTGGGTGTGGCAGAAAGCATTAACATCAGTGGGGGAAGTTTGTCTGCCACAGAAGAAACATATACGATTAGTTTGTTAATAATAATATGCGTCTTTCCGCATGCACAAAGTGAAATAAATTCATAGAGTTGAGAAAATTCTTTCCCTTCTGGAAAAAGGTAAACAATCCATTCGCAATATTACAATTTTCCCTTTTGCTCTTTACTCCCTAGCTTCTCAATCTTGTTTGTTCTGCGAGTGGAAACTCTATGAAAAAATAAATAAATACGAATTTCACTCTCCAGCATATGACTCTCTGGCGGATGCCATCACCAAAAAAGGAATATTATATGGGCAAAGTTTCCCTCGGAAGGCTTGGAAGGCTTGTACCTGTGCCAAATATTCAAAGTTTAACTTGGAGCAACTTGGAGGAAAAGAGCAGAAGAGGAATATGCTGGAGCATTTTATTGTTGCAAAATATCTAGATTCAAAGGCCCGCTGTGTATAGTCTACAATCTACAATCTTTTTTCTTGGCTAATGATCCCGATTTTAGAGTTCCCTGCGATTTTTCGTACATTGGTGAAGTTGCTAGTTTTAGAAAGCAATAATGTCCTGGAGGAGAGGTAGAATGGGAGTTTAGATTTTTGACTAACAAGTCCCTCCAAATGATCGATAAGGAAGGGTTATTGGGAGAAATAGATTATTTTTAAAAACTTGTTATTACCGCTAATGGAATAATATCTGGAGATTGGGCATTATCCTGGGTACACTAGGGTAGCACGCTACCAGGAGGAAATCAAGAAGGAATGAATGCCAAATGATGACGACAATCGTATGATTATGGCCAAGTGACGTGTTAACCATTTTACCGGTATGTTATGATGAAAGTATTAAGTAGCTGAGGATGCCAAGTAATGATCTTGCACTGTACGTCTGTCCGTGCAGACGACATCTCTGGAACGCGTGAACTGATTGATTTTGAATTTGGTATGTTTATATAGAATCCCAAGGATGAACTGTAAACTTTTGGGCAGTATCGGTCAACGAATGAGGTCAGCGGTCAAGGGTGATTAATTTCTTAAATAGCAACCTATGATAGCTCATTCGAAAACTCTTGACCTGTTGACCGATTTAAATCAGCCTATGAGGTGGTAGTCGCAGTTGAAATTTAATCAAAAACATTTGATTCTGTTTAAACGCTGTAAATCTTTCAGAATCTATATTCAGCTACGTTTCTACATCTTTTAACAGGTTTATTCCGCTCAGTCCAAAGTTTGCTTTTCTAAGAAGGAAAAAGGATGGATGGAACGTTTCGTGTTGTTCGAACCAAACAAATAGAAAAGTTTAGTTGGTTATTACCTCTGGTATGTTCTAATGCACGGCATTTTCGAATTTTGAATGACGAAAGATGGACAACCATTTCAAATGAGTTTTTCTTGTGGGCTTCACCCAGCTATACTACAAATGTGTAAGACATCAACACAATCACTAGACTCTATAGTTTGGAGGTATAATACAAAACCAGCCAGTCTTTTAGACTAAAAGGGAAGTATTGTCCAGAGTCCAGAGCAAACCAAATATCAGAGCTCTACACCGACTCCATTTGGTCACCTAGATACATACTTAAAAGGCACTTTGGATTGGAGCCTTTTACATTTGCATAATTGGCAACCATTTCCCATAAAATGTAAACATCAAACTGTGATTTCCTCCGTGGCTAGGGTGTTCATGGGTAAAATGCACACTTGAGAGTAGTCCATGGTACATCAATCTTTCAAAACATCTGAGCCACAATGAGTAAGCAAAGTCTACAATTTTTATTTCTTAAGGCATTTCGTGTCCACTTTCTTTAGGGAAAGTTATACTCAACTTATACAGTTTTCATATATAGCTTAGAGCAGTTGGAGTTAGAGCATTGGAACCCTCCAATCAGAAAGTCCATTACGAGAAATATGCAGTGTAAGAGCAAAGCTTCATTGATGGGAATGTTGTCCTGTGATGTGATGTAGGAGATACTGATTAACTTGATCTGGAGAAAGTGTCACCGCAAGCTTTCACTTGGTGGTCGTTCACACTCAGCCAGCGGCGTTTTCATAAACAATTTGTTTTCCAATATGCTCTTCACTTAGCAGCGTTACGTACCCTAAGCATCCATTTTGTCAAGAAGTACGTTCTAAACTAGGAGGCAATTACCTACACTACAACAGTTTAATCATTTTTTCCTTCTCCAGCCAAACCACTTTCTTCAACGGTTCGAATAACATGTATAACATGTTGTGCGGCTGTGGGTGAAAGGTAAATTCAAACAGAAAATTACTCAGATACTCCTTAGTCTGGTTGAAGTAGACTTTGAGACTTTGACTTTGTCATCAGTTTCCATCTCCAGCCAGTATAATTTATTTTGACTAGGGTTGTCCACTGCACTGAAGCTATGCCATATCATATTCCTTTAGGGATCTCGTATCTTCTCAAATGCTTTCTTCGGTCGAGCCTCTGTTTACTTATTACATTTTTTACCCATCAGCCACATCAGCAAGAAGCCATGTTATTGCAATTTACTTCGTGCGAGTAAAACCCATCAAGTACATGTGATGATGATAGAGTAGCGAAAATATCTTGCCTAAGCACTTCCTCCAGTCGCTTCTCATCATCTTTACAATTTTCATGTTTCATCTTTGGGGAGAAAGTAACGACAAGCCTCGATGGAATTGAATCTGAAACGTGACAATTGAGGAGGACTCTGTGTGTGGTGGCAAGGAAGAGGAAATTCTGCAATATTTTGGAAATACACGTGTGCCCTCTTTTCTCCTTTGAGTTTGCGACGAGATGAAAACTTACCCTCCAAAAAATTTTCCGACGTTTAATTCATATTAATTTACACTATACCATGATTTTAGAAATAGCAATTGTTTACTTGATTACGTGAGGGGAACACACCGAATATTTTAGCTTGGGTTGCATTTATGACCTTAAAATAGCGAAATAGTGTAAGTCTCTTGTAGATTTCAACTGGGGGAAGATGATGCAACAGTAGTTGCAGTCCAAGTTGCATCATCTTATTACAATAGAGCTCTCCCACTGCTAATAATTTAATAGAAGAGAAACACCAAGCCATATATTTTTAACTAGGAAGAAAACCTTAGAAAACCAAAATAGAATAACGTTGCTAAAAGCCTGTATAAACGTAGCCGCGTAATTTTGAAATGCGTCTAAACCGAATCATGTATTTTAACCTGGTCCCAGAGGTTGATTGGAGTGTGTCAATGGTTATAATTTTCTGATTTAGGAGGTCAAGAGCTTTCAAACGAGCTGTAGCTTGTCATTCAAAAAAATATTCACTCCTGACCCCTAACCTTGACCTGCGTTGATAGATATGGCCTAAAAGTTGTATGGCTCAATCTTGGGATCCGAAACACTCACGTGCCAAATTTTTAATCAATTTGTTTACACGTTGTAGAGTTAGGGCGCGAACGGACAGATAGACGGACGGACGGACACATCAGAATCAATACTTAGCTTCGCAAGTACAGATACGTAATAAGAGTCAGAGCGTAAGCCAACCAAGCCACGACAGCACAAAACCAACCGCACTGTTGTTTCTCCTAGCTTCCTCCTGATTGATAAAGTGTAGATGAAGTAACAAGGCTAAACTCTCGCTGTTTCTCTTCGAGTAGAATTTTCTTTCATAAAAATTCTAAAAAAAATGCAGACATTACTAGCTTTGTAACGTTGAGGCTAGTGGGATTCGAGCTTGCATGCACGTCTTACATGTGTACATTCGTAGGGAGCAATGTGCGTGGTGCGTGTAATGAATTTATTAAGAGATTCATAGAGAAACATAAATTTTATGATGTGTGCTTGAGAGAGAAGAAAACAATCCAATTTTTACTACCTTCGGCTAGAGTTATACGCACTATCACTTACTTTTACGAACCTCCACATCTAAGATAAAAGATGCAGTTTTGTTTTATTACTAGAATGCAGCTCTGTTTAATAAGTAAAATGTGTTTTTAGTCCGTGTCTGAGAGCCAGCGTGGAATTTTTCATATTTCTCCAGAGTGTTGCGTTGTTGGCTAGTTGGGTTCTTGGGTTGCCTCATGGAAACAGGACATATTAGGAATATTACGTACCTGTGAAATCTCTATTAGAGTAGTACACGCGTCATCCTAATCTTTTCTCAACGTGAGCGAAAACAAGGAGACATAGGCTCCAGCTATTCAAGTCACTCCAACTCCAGAGCCGACAAAGAATCTTCAAAGAAGGTGATGATGATGATGATGATGGTGATGATGTTGTAAAAAACTGAAAAGAAGCAGTTGAACCTAAAGCTTATTTTCAGATTCATTCGAAATAGGAATACAATACAAAACGAAAAAATGTTTGGAGTTGGGAGTATGGGGAGGGATCAAACAAGTCATTTTTCAGTTCTGTTATTACAGCTGGAGTAAACTATATTTAAGTGATGATGACGATGAGTAGAATAAAATGCTCGTAGAAAACTTGATATTCATTCTGATATTTTCTTGGATGAAAAAAAAGGATGTAAAATAGGCAAAAATATTGTACTTTTAAGTTTTAACCGTACACTAGTTTTTGTTGGAGTTGGGTGGAAGCAGAGCTTGCTAACTGTTGGAAAAAGGTTACAGTCACGGTAACAGTTACAGTTATAATTTTACGTACGAGCCGCTGAGAAAGTAACTGTTACTGTAACCATACATGTACTAGCCCCAAGAAAGTAACCCTAACCCTTCCTTTAAGTTACTTAGGAATGTAACTGTAACCCTTCCTTTAAATTACATAGGAAAGGAAAAGTAAACGTCATTGTAACCTTAAGTTTTTCAGAAAAGTAACTGTAACCTTAAGCTTTTTCAGAAAATTAAGTGTAACCCCACCTTTAAATTTTGTAGAAAAGTAACTGTAACCATAGTTACATAAAAACAAAGCTTACTAAGCTCTGGGAAGAAGCAGTAGCAACAACCTTATACATTTCCCCGTAATATTTATTCGCTTCCTTTAAAATGAACGGAGAACATTTTCGCGAAAGATGGGAAAGAACTGCTTTAGCCTTTGGCTCTTTGGCTTTACACTCTTTGAGCATTCCATTTTTTCTTGAGAATAAAAAGAAATATTGATACGGAAAAAGTGAGGACTCTCTGAGAATACTGTATGTATTTTTAAGCCGTAAATAAAACAACGCCGCACCGTCTTGTCAGCGTCGGTTAACGTTTAAAAACTGTTGGTTCGTGCCAGCAAGAGTCCTGGAACACAATTATGACTTTCCCCGTGCGAATATATGCAAACAGTGCAAAAGTCGGGGAAAATATTAGAAAACTGAAAATTTAATATGGAGGATCATGCAAACCCATTTTATCCAGTTTCTTCCGAAGGAGACAAAATGAAACGTTTGAATGTGACCATCATTTTCGCGCCATTTTTTTCCTTTTCTGGAAAGGAATTCGAAATTAAGTGTTTTGTGTTCTATTTGATGAAGTACAAATCCTTTTTTTATTTGACCCTTTGACCTAACATACTGTAACTCATTTTAGAGTAACAACAACCCAATCTAATTTACTCGCTATTTAAAAATGTGTTTTTCCCATTTCCAATTTCCATTCTAAGAAACTAATCAGCGTAAATGGCAATCTTTTTAAATGGAAAGCGTCAAGTCAAAGGGGCTTTCGTCATTTCCAGAATTTTTCAGTAAGGAAGATGAGACGGGGCTTGAACTCAGTTCTGTAGAGAGTATCATTAAGAGTTAAAGCATGTTTCTTAGAATCTGTCTAAGTACTACGCCTTAGCTCATGTTTTGTTGAAACTTCTAGGAATTTAATTTTAAATGCTGTCATATTTTCGTTCTCCGGGTTCTCCCTATCCGAGAAAAAAAATATTGCTTGGTGAAAACCTCCAGGCTGTGTACATACTCTGAAAGGGTTTTATGACAATCTCTTAGAAACCTGTTAAGAAGTATATATTTTTTACACAATTGCTAAGCTTGTTTTTACAACTGACGCTTTCCACACTACATTTCATCCAGACTAAAGTGCACATTAGTTAAAGTTGACGGAAGGGTGTCACTGGCTTGATCTCTCCGATTTTCATGAAAACTGACAGACCGGCACAGTTTGATGTGCTAATTCACAAAAAATCCTGTAGCTGTCCACTTTTTGAACCTAGCGCCATCTGGTGGGTGGTCATGTGGCGCTGGTATCGCTATATTTGAAATCTAACTACATTTTTGTGTTTATCTTGTTCTCTTGCATCAGTGTGCCAATTTCCATGAAAATTGGACGACTTTTAAATTTCCCGCCATTCACTAGATGGCGCTAGGTTCAAAACATGAACAGCTACAGAATTTCTGGTGAATCAGCACATCAACCTGTGCCAGTCTGCTAATTTTCATGAAAATCGAAGACATCAAGCCAGGGACACTTATCCGCCAACTTTAACTAATGTGCACTTTACATGGTCTACATTATCTGCAGTATTTTCCACCCCTTTGGAAAAAATGGGATGAATGGAAAGGCTTTGAGAGAAAATGTACTCGTGATGTTTCCCTAAGATGGATTTACCATTTTTCCCTCCACGCGAATGTTTTCTAGTTTGAACAACAACTATGGAACTATGGAGTGTATCCTATTCAAGGCGGAATGTACTGTGATGTCGTTATATAAACACTGGCCATTTTCTCTAGGAGACAATGCCAACTGAAATTTGTTAATGGAGCGTAAAACGTACTGTAAAGTTAATTTTGTTCTGCTGGTGGCTACTTTTCCATTAACTACATATTCTGCCCCGTATGATTTGAGCCTTTAGTTGATGAAGGCATGGGAAATAAGAGTAAATTAGTTTGTAACAACTCGGCCAACAGGCTCTTTAACCTGTCCACTTAGAATCTAACTAGTGGATTTTTTTTCCTCCAGGCGAACGCCACAGACCAAGATTATTAAGGAAGGAGGAAATATATGAGCTTCAATCTTCTCTAATTTTTAAGAGTGTTTTGTGTTCGCTATGCTATGACACTTTCACTATTTGGACTCGGTGTGATCCTTATGGTTACACTAGGGTGAGAGTGTTGACGAGGAGGCACACTCTACAAAAAAACAGTGAGATGAGACAATTTAAACGTAACTCAGCCGAAATGTGGCACTTATGTGTTTTCCTTTTTATTTAGATACATCCCAGCCTCTAACGTTCTCACGGATCAACCTACAATACAAAAATTCGTTTCTGTTCTCCCACGCGAAATACAAGACGATTTTTTGTGTCCATTATTTTCCTGTAGTTACCTCCCACCGAAACGTTAGGAAGAAGCTAAGTATTTGTAGTAGGCATATAGGCTTATAGCCTATCTCGTGTCGATTTCTTTGGACTTTTCACCTCTTGGAATTTCCCTACTTCCTACTTGGGAGGGAATACTCATGACATGGTATAGAAGCCGGAATGTGGCAGAATGGACGAAATGTAGACAATTCAGAGTTTTTATATTTCCTCTTGGAATCTTCAAAACTCTTTTGTCAAATGGACATGCTTTCTCTCTCATTGTCTCTAAGGAAAGGAGAATTGGGAGGTATCAACGCCAACTTTCATATCGTCATTCCATCTAAAAATGTTCTTTAGGAAAACATTTTTATTTCTACAGCATCTTTGCTTTATGACCCTTTCTACAGAAACCTTGAAGGTCCTGGAGGTCTTGGAGGTTGGATGAAGAACGAAAATGATGATCTTTTGGTTGATCAACGTTCCTCCTAAAAGCATTTTTATTTTGGGGATTGGACAATGCTTTACGTTATGTACTCACCTGTTCCCACTTCCCACATTTATTCTCCGGTTTTACGACTTCCTAGAAAGGTTCACCTTTGCCCCATTGAAATAGTCTAAATGAACAGAGGACTAAGGAAATTCCTTAGGATTCCTCTGAGGAGCATGCTATCCCACTCCTCCAAATCTCTTTTCTCTTCAAAATAAAA
>JAANSQ010000237.1:0-30339 GCA_036850885.1 Lepidocyrtinus dapeste
GCTGAATATTCACTTGATGTTTTGTCTTTTAGGAAGTTGATTTCCGAGCTATGTTTGGGACAGACACAAAGGAAATATACTAAAAATTGCTTATAGTATATACATAGATAGAACAAAGTATCTACATATAGTCTTTTGAATTTGCAAGAAATAATATAGGAATGGAATCAGTTTTTGGAAACCAAGGTTTAATTCTCAATTTCCCAATGTCCCTCCGATATGCAATATATGCATACAAGTAGACCTAGTTTGTGGTTTTGTCTTTGTTCGAGAGTCGTAGTTATGTATGTGTAGTAAAAGCATAATAGAAGCTTTTATTCTATTCATTGACGCGTTTTATTCTGTTTTCGAAAAGATTATGTGTGTGCATTTAAAACTTGTATGTAATTATAAAGCAGATGTTTAGAAGTATTATTAATTACTAATTAGAAACTTAGGCATTGAGGATATTTCTGAGAATCTTTGCTTGTTAATTACTGATTTAGATTTGCTGTAAACTATTTTAGATGATTGAGTGCCGCCTTCCGTTGAAGCAGCAAAATTCATGAACAAGACCGTTATGGATAAAGTTCGTATGTCTCTTGAAAAATTGAATTTTCTCAAAATTTACGTACGTACAGGGAGGTTTCGTTTTATATTCATATTATGAACTACCACATAACTACCAACCAACATGTCCCGTTAGCGTTTTTGATTTTTATAAAAATACTAAAAAAAATAACCTTACAAAATCATCCAATTTTGATTTGGCTTGAGTAATAAATACGCTTAGAGTTTGAACGTAAAATATAAAGCGTTTGGAAAAATTGCTTGGGCCGTTATATTATTTAAAATTAAAATATTCACAAAAACACCCCAAAAAGAACAATTTGATATGGACTGGACCAATGGGTTTCACTTCCCATCTAGATGCATATTGCGATTTAATTTATTATGCATTCTAAGAATTTTCGACTGATAACTTAAGTAGTACACAGTTTAATCAGATCACTCCAAGTGAGTAAAGTTGTCATCTGACAGTTAAAACGCTCACACAAAGGTCTATACATAATTTTCAACTCTGTTTTTCAGTAACTCCCACTTTGCATCTGCAATTTACCTGTTACCTACGCTTGCTTGTCTTCCTTATTTTTTAGACTGTGCATGGGGAATATGAACGTTCAACCGCGAACAGAGCAAAGAGCAGTATAATTTTGGTAATGTAATGAATTAAGTGATAGAAAACACATGTAAAACATGATTTAGTAGATACGAGCAATTGATACTTGTGTATTTACTTGTAAAAGCAAAATTAATAATTTTTTTTTGCTATAAACCAGTAAACTAAACAAATCATTGAACAAGCTCGTTAATCAAATCTGTCCATGAAGGCACCACCATAACAACTGTCACTGATCAGGCTCAGGAATAAAGTCCCTGGAGGTTTCTGTAAATTGGAATCTCTCAAATAGGAAGGTATAGTACTTTTACCTATTACAAGCTTGAATATTTTAAAATTTTATTTTGTAAAGATTGATTTTCTTTTTTAATGTTTAGCTTTAGAGTGATGGTATTCACAACGCTCTCACTTATGGTAGTAAGGACAACGGATAGCGCCGTTATTCAAAAAGCTTCTTATTCATCAAAAGGGCTTTATAAATATTTACTCCGTCAGTGCAACAGGATTCCGGGAGAAGAAATTAAACTCTACTATAAGCACCACGTTCGACAAGTAAGATTTATGTGTAATTCAAAGTTTGTGATTAAATTTAGTTTTTTAGTTTTTCAGTGTTAATTTCCTGCTATTCCTCCTTTTGTTTTAAAGAGCTTTAATCAGCATGCGGATGAGACAGACCCAGAGAGGATTGTGCAGATAATTAATCAAGCGGTTAAAGATATAGACTGGGTATTGAAGAAGGTAAATGTAAAAAGCTTTACGAATTTAAATCATAAATATGTTTGATGATTATTGGATTTTTAGGTGTATATTTGTATGTTTTTTAGTACAAAGTTGAGGAGAATGGAAGAACCAAGTAGAATAGTTTTTGAAGATGACGAAGATGGTTTCACTGCTTACACCAACGTCTCGAGTGTATATAAATTTTTTAATGCTCTTTCAACCTTCGCGTCTCGTCCAGAACTAGTAAATTCGCACATTCGAAGTACTGATATTGATTGGACATCTGTAGATCCAGCTTGTCGAAAATGTTATAACAATCTAGACTGTAAAAATTTGTTCGAATTCGTATATTCTCCCATATACCACCAACGCAAATTTTTTCCATCGAATCGGACAGGAGAACTTTGTGGATCTTTGCATGAGGATACAATAAAACAATGGATTAGTGATGATAACGACTATATTTCTAGACTAATTACTCTTAGGCGTTTTATTCATCACAAACCAACGAAAGATGCCAGCTTTGGTTGGACATCTTGTGTTCAGGAATCGTGGGGTAAATTGCATTTTTTACAAATTGCATATGAATTTTTTTTTCTAAATTTCGTTTATCCGGTCGTGTTTTTAGACTTCATCACAAATTCGGTAAAAATTTCACCCATCATCGACTTGAACTCTAAGCCTTCTTTGTATGCACCATTAATCACCATTGAGGCACAGTATTTACCGAGTGAATGTAAGGCGAAGTTCGTCATAAAGCGTTTTGCAGATGCCACGGTTGCGAATGCCGAAGATGGAATGTTGTATTTTAGAGCTGTTATATTACCCAAAATAATAGACTGGTTATCAGACGAGTACGTTGTTGACCCTCCAAAACTCAATAGACTCCGTCCTAAACCGATTACCTTTACGGATAATTCATCGTATTGGCTTTGTTACGATTTGCTAAAATCAGGACCAGCAGAAATGATTAAAACAGTAAGCAGTAATATCCTTAGTCAAGTACTTAAAGAAGTCCGTTTGGACAAAACTTTGTTTCCTGTAAAATCGGGTTGAGTTTGCTGGTATAAAAAACAACATTCTTTGTCATTGTCACTTTCCAGATTTGGGAGGAATCCACAGATCCAATCAAGTTTATCCATGAAGACATTGGAATAGCGTCATATATCGTTAGTTTCATTAATTTCATCGAAAGTGACCGATACCTACCTGTTCATAACACAGAGTGTATTGAAATTTTAGACTTGGGTTGTGGGAATGGATTGCTTTGCTATTTTATTTCACAATTATTAGCCCTGTTTTCAAACACTGGTAGCGTTGTCGGTTATGATATTCGAAGTCGAAAAATCTGGCCGAAACTAATTGAAGCTTATTCTCAAACTGACGCCATCAAAGAACTATTTAAACAGAAGTCTGCATCATCAGTAAAACTGTCTTCCAGAAAGAGTACCGGCAAAATCAATTTGAGCCTAACGGTAAGATATTTATACACGATCTTCTGTATGAAGGACTGTAGTGGAATTGTTAACTTTGTAAACTATAATTGTTGTTTTCTTTTGCTTATTTCAGGAACGGACATTTATTCCACATGAAATGGACGACCTGATAAAAACTTACGCATGTTCACCAGAGGAGCGTAGGAATAAAAGTTTGTGGATTATAGGGAATCATTCAGACGAGTTAACACCATGGATTCCGGTAGTATGCAGGCGATTGAACGCTACGGGGTTTTTTATTATTCCGTGCTGTGCGTACGATTTTTTTGGTAAATATCAACGTCACGCGAACATACCAGGTTCAAGCAATTACTTTAGTTATATAGAGTATATATGTAGCATTGGAGATAAGTATGGTTATCTGCCCACCTTGGAAAAACTTCGTATTCCATCGACAAGAAATATATGTCTGATTGGAATGGATTGTAGTCGAAGGTTTGAGTCAGAACAACTTAATTCTGAAGTAATCAATATTTTAAATCAACTTAAAAACGGAGATCAAGGTAATTCATTTTCAAAGTTTGTACCCAGAACAAGGGAAAAGGCTCTAGGGTCTCCGAAGCTAGATAGAAAAACGTCCGAGGTTCTGGTTAGTAAAATATTTAAATTACTTATTTCGGAATGTGACAATGTGTCGCCTACTAATGGTTGGAATAGGGGTCGGGAAGACGTAACTTTTCAAGATATTTTCTGCATTTTGACACAGTCTGAAAAAGACATGCTTAAAGGAAAGGGTAATGGGTTGAAAACTTTAGTTTTAAGTAATCGCAACGTGTTTGTAATAGAAAATAATCACTTTGTAAAACTTAAAATTCCTAGTGAAAACGATTTTAACCTCGTCAGCGAGTGTAGTAGAAACAAAATTAAAACTCGGCCATGTTACTTTCACCGAAACCACCCGCAAGGATGCCCGCTATCGAACGAGCAGTGTACCTTCTGTCACTGAATTTCTGAGTGAATTAAACGAAATGTTATGCTTCCATGAATATTTAAGACCACAAAAATGTAATAAATAGTGAGATGTAGCCAGTCGAATAAATACAGTGATAACAAAGGTTGTCTCAGTACCAAAGGCACAATAAAATGAGTTGAATGCGTTATTTAAAAGATGTAAAACGGTTCGATTTTTTTAGATTTTATTTCACACTTAACTTCATACAAAGTAAACAAATAAAAACCGTCACAGTTTAGATGATGCCGATCTTATTAGCAACATCCAGGGCATCAAAGTCAGGAGCGAGTCGGACATACGCTTTCTTCTTGCCATCAGGACGAATAAGGGTATTTACCTTGCTCACTTCGACTTCGTACAGTTTCTTTACAGCGGCTTTTACATGAAATTTGTTAGACTTAACGTGGACAATGAAGACAAGAGTGTTGTTATCTTCAATCTTCTTCATGGCAGCCTCAGTCGTCAATGGGTATTGAATGACATTGTAGGCGTCCATTCTAAAATTTCAAAGAAAATACATTGAGAACCTAACATCACTCATTACTAAATGGAGATTGCGTAGCAATTGATTCTTTGACACTTACCGGCATCTTTTTGGAATGGACTTCTTGGGGAACTTAGGGTTCCTTGGTGGTCTAAAAGTCCTGGGACGCTTGAAGTGCACGGTGTTACGCACCTTGCGAATACGCTTCCTCTCGCCTTCCCCGCTCTTGATGACCTTAAAAGGACGAAAAATAGAATTGCATTATGTACTACGCATCAACAATATTATTCTCCTTATGAATTTACAAAAATCACTAGATTCATCAATACAATTCAATAAAAATGACTGGTCAGAGGTTTGTATTAGGTAATATCACTCTTTTTCATAGAGATTCCCACAAAAAATTTCATCATTCAGTCAATGTTACAGTTGGAACTATTCATGAGTATCTTTCCAATGAAAACCGTTAAAGGTTACTCAATTAAGCCAAACAGTTGAATTGAAAGTAAGTAAGCAAGCTATTTGATACGATAAAATTTACCTTCTTCTGCACTTTCAGAGCCTTGTTAATTGCCAATTGGCGTGTTCTTTGCTTAATCAACGTGCGTTTTTGCAAAGGCGTCAAGTTTGGCTTTGGCTTCTTAGCCCTCTTCACCTTCACCGATTCCCTGGGAGGTGCAGCCTTAGGCGCAGCCTTCTTCACTGGGGCCGATGTAGGCTTCTCTGCCTTCTTAGCGGCAGCAGGTGCTGGCGCTGCCTTTTTCGAAGATTTATCTGCAACAGAAAATTTTTTAAAAAAATATGTCAAACAAAACTTCAACTTAACACACTTTAAAAACTACTAATTATTTTGTAATTACTAACCATCCTTCTTGGGAGGCATTTTGATAATTTAAATTGACAATTTATTCCTCAACCGGAGCAATAAGTTTGACCAATTCCACTGTTCAAATACTAAAATTAAGTTTAGCTAGACTGAGAAATGGATGAGAGAGGGATAGTGGAGTGTGCTGGACCTATGCTTGTACCATACTCTGCTCTGCTATAACCAACCTCATGCCAGAGAATTTGAGTGTTCGTGCGTAATTTTTCTCTCTGTTCTCTTGCTTCTTCTGCAACTGCAATGCATTGATCTGCTAGACAGGAGATTCTACATTGTCTGCATGTAACGCTAGCATCTAATGCTAAAGCAAGCTGTTCCTCAGTTTGATCTTCTTCGGGGCACTGTGCCACAATAATTCTTCGTACTTTGAAATGGAAGTTATGGTATTATGAAGATGTAAACTCTGAGGCACAAGGAACTCATTTTTTACGATAAGTAACAATGAATGGCATTTTAAGATTAAGCATCTTTGTCTATGTTCTTTTTTAGTATGCATACACAATAAAGATGAAGATGTGATGTTTATAAATTACTGTGATGTTTATATAGAATTACTTTGATTAAATAAATACTACACTCGTAGAGCCTCAAAACTCAATTATATTTAATAAATTTTATTAATGTTAGCAGCAATTTACATTAGAAGGAAAATTAAATAATGTAATGAAAGCTCTCGGGTGGCAGGAATATAGTGTAACGCCGAATTATTGAAAATAAATGTACACTATTAAATGATATGAACAATCAAAAGCTTGCTTAATGATAATCTTAATAATCGTAGCGATCCAACTGAGGAGGACTCATTTCAACGTCCAAGTCATTGAAGTTGTAATCTAAAGGGCTTAAAGGAACAATTCTTTCCAATACTGGACACTGATCAGCCATGATTCCTTTTTTAAGTATCGTCGTACCTACTTCCCCTCCAGTAATGTTTCCATTTTCAATCTTGGGTTTCTTTTCTGGTATGTTTATAATTGTGTAGGCGAAGGAACCATCCTTTCTCCGTGGAATTTTTATCTTGATTGTCGATGCAAAAACTCCGTTTTTCGTTGATGAGTCACCACTTTTCTCTTCACGACTAGAAGGTTCTTTACTAATCGAGGTGATTTTGCCATTCTTTACTGTCGTCCTAATAAAGGGAGCAACGGACGTATTCGGAAATATGCCATTCTTCGTTCCATGTGCGCTTACTTTCTGAACGCGGGGCAATTCTTTTTTCACACTGCCTTCCTGTACTGACACCGGTTCCTTTTTTGGATCATCCGGCAAAATGCTCTCACTGCAGTCCTGGTGCCCTTGATGACTTGATTCGTCGAGTCTCAATATTCTGGGCTCCATACTTTCGAATACATCATCACTCCCTTCGGAGAGCTCATCAATAGCCAAGCCATCAACTGCCTCTTCTAAAGATTAAGAAAGCGCTCTAATTTAGAAATGTGCACAAATTTATGTATGCGTATTATTTTATGAATATTAGGAATATTATAAGTACTTTGAAGAGTTCCACCGGATGGTTCTTTGGCAATTGCCAAAGAAGTCATTAGTACAGTTTCATCATGATTATCCTGAAGACCTTTACGCTTTATCGCATAAACAGGCATCGAAGGTGGAGGGTGAATATCATCTTCATCGTACTCATAGTCCAGTTCGTCTATAAAAATATTTTGTTGATTGTAGAAATTTAATAACAATGACAATGCCAGCATGTATGCGTGTATTTGGCATTACAAAATCAAACACATTTTTATATATATTTGCTTACCGTGAACATTCAAACTAAAAAATCCAAAATCCTGGCTACTCATTTTAGATGTGGTCTAAAAACTACTCTTCTAATCCGAAATAGTAGAACGTAATACAAAAAAATTTTCGAAATATGTGTTTATTTGAAATTTTTTGGTAAAATTGCTTTACGTAACCAAAAGTAATTAAAACTGACTGTAAGCTTTAAATTGCAAGCAATTAAATATTTGTTATGCTCATAGCTTTTAACTACATAACTTTACGGTACATTACAATCGAAGAAACAACAATTATATAAAGAGAACAATTGAAGACGTATCAGAGTTTTATGACTTCTTGAGAGGGAACTGGTTGATTGGAATTATCACCTATCCAGGCGAGTCTATTTACTCTCGGGGCGAAACAACTAATAGTTCTAAATTTAAGCGCATTACATTAACTAAAACGAACTAAATTTGTGCTTTCAAAATTAGTATGGACTCAGTAATATATACCAGTTCAGTTTTTCATTTCCACCCCTAAAAATTTGCATACCATGAAGCTTCTGAATATTAATCTAAACAATTACGTAACACTTTTTGTCCGAACACCTGAAAAGTTTATATCTGTTTCATGCTAACCATTTGAAATAATTCCCAGTTCCTATTAAAATAATTATGCATACATGTTTGAATCAAATGAGTATGAAACGAACAAAGCTTAAAACAATGGAGTAAACTTGGAAAATTATTTAATAGCGACCATCATAGATTAGAACATAGAATACCTAAGCACGAGAAAAAAGTACCATATTGCATAATTAGCATTTTCTTACCAAAGCCTTGGTATCTCCTTTACTTAATAAATCAATGGTATTGCGTATGACTCGAAATACATGACGTAAACGTACATTACACTATTACAAAGCATACATTCATAACAACGATATGAATGTACTCCAAAAGTCCATCAGCATGTAATTTATTATGTTCAACCGATACGCCAATGCAGTAGTAGAAATTATGACAATCACAGACAATATTTTGTCTGCGACAGTTAAAGCAGGTTTTAGTCCAGCGATAAACGTACTTTTCAGGTAGCAGACAAGTGTACCCAAATTATCTAATGCAAGAATTCAAGTTAGTTTTGGCTGGCTAAAATATTTTAAAGTCAAGTAGATATATCGGCGACGCCATTCATTTGTCCACGGACTGACCCTAAGTTTCCTTATTTTATGTAGAGCTTCTGAGCGACCTTAATTACATATGACGCATGGGATTCCACGCATGTGATACTCAACTAATACCTTTTTTCATTACATTTCAATACTGATTCATTTTTGAAATTGTTAGTCCTTTTGTTAGTCAAAATATGAACCACTGGAAAAATTGAAGGAAAGCATTAAATACATTTACTAGTACACAAGAAAATTCGCCGTCTCCATTCAAACCATGTATATTTTTTAAAAAATCCAATTCCTTAAAACTGAATACCTAGGTACATATGTACATCAAGGATGCGGAAAGTCTATCACTAGTTTAACCCATTTTTTTATCAGTTTTTCATGGCTTACATTGAAGTGGAAAAATTTTATATACCCGCAGTATTCTTCCCTACTACGCACCTCTAAATGCACATACGTATTTACGTCATGTTTTATTATTATTGCTTATATTCACCATTGGATTGGGTAAAATAGGTGGCGCAATTTTTTCTTAGTTAATTATGAATAATATTAGTAACACATGTTTGATTAATTTCAACCATCGAAACCATTCCAGAAAGAGTATTTACAAGCTTTTATTTATGCGAGTGAAGACTTGATCTACGCATCATCACACGCACCTGTCAAAAGCTTACGCATACCTGAAGGTTTTATGATAAATATTGTGGTACGCATTGTGTCAAAACGATGAATAAAGTCAGTCAGGTACAGCCAAACCTTGTGATTTCCTATTATTATGCATATCACCGAAAACCTTTGAAACTTCAAACAGAATAGTTTTAAGAATTTTCCATGCGTAATCTAATAAGGTCATCTTCAAATTAGCTAGTTTGTGCAATGTATTTAACTGAATATATTCCCAGAAATGAGTCAGTTATCTTCTAAAATGCTCAACATTATTTCTCGGCATATAGTGTTACGATAAAATGTGGTGCAGGTTCCGCTTTTCCTGGTTCCTGAACCTATTTTACAGGACAAGGTCTAGGTTACTGTCTCTATTAAGGACATTGCCAAGGGTTTACGCATAACTGTTTATATGCAAGAAACAAAAATAAACCTAGTTTCATTCAAATAGGACGTATCCGGATCTAAAAATGAAACTTATTTATACGTATTATGGAAGAGATGTTGAACAAAGTCAATAGTCATTAGAGGTTGGCAAGTCATGATGCAAGCACCGTTTTATTCTCACATTTAAGCATTCGGTGTAAAAAAATAAGACCTGACCAGAAAGATAATTGTGTGTACAGTTCTTTTGGACGTGTTTAGTTTAAAATTAACTCAAATTTCCAGCAAACCGAAACAAGATGACTACTATTAGCACCATGGGAGTTGGATTACTAGCTGCAGCTTTAAAGCTGATGGTGATTTTGCATTATACAAACGGTGAACTTGATAGCTGGGAAGATTATCCAGTTATTTTGACCATGGATCATGACCAAGCCATATTCTTAACTCCGGACACTGGTTGCCATGTGGTTGAAGATAGGTACTACAGTTGAGCAAGAGAAATGAGCAGCATTTTTAACGTCAACGTCTGTCGTTAGTATAGTGCTCATTTTCGGCTGTCTTTAATAATACTTGGTGAACATTACGTTTGTTGTAGGCGCCTCATGGAAAAGTTTCTATTTCGTAAAAACAACGTGTTCAGGGCGAATCGTACCACAGCTAAGAATATTATCATGCTTTGCAAGGATTTCCAAAGTGAAAAAATAAACGCAACCCAGTTTGTGATTAAACTCCACGAAAAGTCAATTCTCATTTATCCAGGTAAACATTAAGAGTGCATTTACTTACATTGGACAATGAAAGCTAAAAAGAAAGCTCAAGTAATTCTCACTTTATTTTATTAACATTCATGTAGGCACCCATTTTTGTGGAGTAGGTAACAATGCGAAACACAACAATGATCTTGGCTACTACAGGGAAACAGATATATGCTGTCGAGAACATGGTAATCAAGTTACCGATTTTTAAGATCGCTGAGTACTTACGTTTTATAATCTGACCCAACCTTTTGGACTAATACAGATGCTTGCAAAGATTCTGTCAATGGCTGGAGTTGCCATCCACAATACTCTGAACTGTGTAATTGGGCACCATTTACGAGGTATTTATTAAACACTTTTTTGGTTTTATGGATTATGTGGTATCTCTCGACCTCTTTCCAATTTTCGCTGTGAGATTCTAATAAGGTTGCATTTTTTAGGTCCAATTGCATTTGTGATGACAGATTTAGAGAATGCCTACAAAGAAGTTCAGAGTCGGCAGCACATACGATTGGGACATTGTTTTTCTCAGTTTTTGGCCTAAAATGTTTTCGAAAGGACTATCCAATCGTTGACTGTGTGGAATATGGAGGGTCTAAATATCTAAAATAACATACGTTCACTTTAATTTGTCTGTTTCACATTCCATTTCAATAATTTTTCATTTTGTATATTTTAGATTCCTTAACATTCATTGCCAACGGTACATGTATGATTACAACAGACAACCAGTTTACCAGTTTTTTGACAGTCCAAGGTTTTCATCCAGACCTCATAAACAAGCGGATAGTTTGACCATCAATAATATTCCTCCATTTGAATCTTCTTTTAACTCAAGCAAATCAATACCGGAGGAAATTGCTTGCAAGAAATGCTCACAATCATCGCTACATAACCAAACGCTTTCGAATTTATAAAATAAAATACTTAAAGCTTTGAAACCTGGATATTAAATTTACTGATAACTCATTGAAGCTGACCAATACTATAGCGTTATTTATTGAACTACCATTTTATCCGGTGACATATATGCAGTCCATTTCTTTGGTTTTTACATTTTGGGGAATCTTGAGATTGTGTCTTTGAGTATACAGTTGTTACGGGAGTTGTAACTCTCCAACGCGTTAACGCGCTATTTTTTTGATCTGAAATTTGGTATGCAAGCTTTAAGGGTTACATTTTATAAATAACCTTATTAAAATTCACCAAAATCAGTCAAAGAGCTTATCCCTTAGGGAGAGTTTTCTATGTTTCAGAATGTATCTAGATTTTTTAGGGAGGAGAATTCATCAAGATTGTTGGAGTAGAATTTCTTCCAGGCATTTGCTAAAAACAATGTGTTGTTTTCAACATGGTTAAAGAATTCAACGTTTTTATTTATTGTGTACAAGTATTGCAAAGTAGTCATGTGAATAGTCCTTAGGAGACATTGCTAAATTACGACCTTCGTTTCTTCTAAAGCAGTAAATTTTCAAAAGGAAAACCCTGGAGGCATAGCTTCCGCTCGGCGACCAGATTGAGAGGTGGGATCTTGTACTGTAGATTCCGTTGGACCAAACACATTAGAAAAAGTATCTAACAGGCCTCTCACAGTTTTAGCGATGTATGGTTGAGCCGCGAAAAACTGCCATTCTCTTGCCTCTCTATAATTATACTCTGGACGAATACATTCTCCGCTTTGTTTCATATAAAACACATAAATCAGCAACATAAATTGAACGACCACTCATAAATACCTTTTTTAAAATCAAAACATGCTACATTTGTGTCTTACGTTAGTCTCTGCTTTTGGCAGGAAATCACCGGATGTCTATTAGCAAAACAAAGTGGTTTCAATATGTTGAAGTAAATGTGGGCAATTTTTGTACTGGTGAGTTTGCTAAGTGTTCCATCAGATCTAAGGCAGTTTAAAAAGTTGTCTTCGCAATCACAATGGGAGCTGAAATTGTCCAATGCTTATGTTACTACATTGGTCGTTTCAAGAAAGGTCAAGTTGTTTGGAAATAAGAGATATCATATTATAAATATCGGTAGCCACCTTGTGAAAGACGCATTATTCCGAAGACCATGCTTTTCTCCTCCTGCGGGTATATTGTCGAAGCAATTGTCATGATCACGGCAACATTTATCCGTGTGAGCATAAATACCTATATCATCGTAGCTTCTTGCTACATCGCCTCTGCCACACCATTTCGTACCTACAAAATTGTAAGGAAATCGTAATTTGTCGTAAAACACTTATTCAAGGTCTGTCTCCTGGTGTACATACCAGGGAAAATTAACGGTGACTCGGTAGCACTTTGAGTCTCCGTTGAATTTTTGTCAGTGGCTGGAACTTTAGTGGGCATGGAAGTTAGAAATGAGCTAAAAGCATCATCTTCATGATCCCTTTCAGATTCCGAATTTTCCTCTTGAGACGTGCGGTTCTTTTTGCAACGTTCAACGAGTAGCTGAAACTGTATGGGATTCAGCATCGTTACACGCTCATGTCTCGTTTTGTTTATCCAAGCTGCATCACTTAATACAGAAAAACAAATAAAAAATTCTAGAGTTTCTCCTTCTCCTTATGCTAAGCAGATTTATAGCGTTTCATAATTAACTTGACAGACATACATACATAATAGGTCACAAGTGTAAACTTTTAGCGGCTTACCCATCAACAAATACATGACACTCGCCCTGATACATTTCTATGATCCTTGAGCCTAGACATTGAAATAAAATCAAAGATTAAAATAAAACTAATTTTTACTTTACCATTGCAATAACTAGAATAAATTAAAATCACCTTTCATGTTCCCATAATATCTCAACTCATTTTGTTGCTGACCGGTGTTTTGGTCCTGCGAAGCTGCAAATGCAATAGCAAGTAACTCAAGCAACACCACTGAAAATCCCACGTAAGTAAAATTGTATTATGTTCAGTGCTTTCCAATAATATTAAACAAATTATCCACATCAAAATCGCAAATAATTTCGTCGACTTACTTCTAATGAATAAATTGCAACGATACAGCACTGCCAGTATTACTGCATATATGCACAAACGTCAGGTTGGTGATTTCAGGAAATTTTCAGTTCGCTTGTAAATTAAAATTAAGGGAAACCAGGAACGACACACACGTTCAGCCACAATCTGAATTGAACAAGTTAATCCGAACCAAGAATGAATCGGGAGAATTCCTCTTCCAGTGAAATACATTGCGTGAGTGTTCTGCCGGAATTGCCAATTGTAAAAAGCAGGCAGAGAGGTATTCTTAGAACTAAAAGGAAAAAACAGAAATTGAAGCCCAAGTCAAATGTAAGACGAATCCAGTTAATTCGCACGCGTATTAACAAAATGTACATATCATTCCATAATTTCTCCATTAGCAAAGCAAATCGTCATATTTTTCTTCCATGACCTGGATGGAAGATTAGTGGCAAAAATCTTTGCATTTATAAGAAGGCATGGAACAACAACATGAACTTAAGTATATTATTGACATGCACATCATGAAATGCTATATAGGATCATGTAATAAACTAAAATTCCTGCTGTTGATGAGCGTGAGGCTAGTATAGCCACATGAAATATTCTGCCTTTAGGAATGTTATGTATTGAATTAATAATCACCGACTTTTACATGGTGTCATGGATTTCAACTTTGGGACAGGAGGATTCTCTGACAAACTCAGTGCCAGTCTTAAATTATGTTCCAACGCCTACGCCAGCGTATGTGCAAACCTCTATCAATTTACACCATGTTGTTCTGTTATTTAACTTAATGAGTAAGCGTTCAAGGGTATTCTATGCAAATCACTACTTCATTATTTTGCTACTTGTGACATTTTAAATATTTATATGGCATTATCTCACGTTCAATACGCGGAGTGACATCTCTTCAGCGCTAGGTATTTTTACTTTTGTATATAAAATCCAACACCTGCAGTCTACATAATAGATATTTTTTGGCGGACGCGGACGTAGCTAGGTGCACATTGTCTTTTACGACATTTCAGCTTTGCATGCAGTTTTATTGTTCCCAAGTCATCTCTTTGTTTTGGAGATTGTCAGCACAAAATGGGCCGTTTGTATGGCTATCGTTACTACTTCGTACTGATAAATATTTTCGTGATGTACAAGCAAACATTTTCACACAGTCAATGCCAACGCATGCAAGTTTATGATTTTAAAAATGCATTTGTTGAAATCCCTGGAGCGTAAGGGGAGTTTTGACGCGAATGTTCCAAAAACTACTAATAATATATTACGTCAATCTGTACCTACGTAATGCACGAAAAATATTAATGATAGAGGTAGTGTTAATAACTTAGCAGGAAAGAGTTTTTTCATTAATTTTAGTACATAAATACATTTAGACCAGATTGTAGGATATTAAAAATGGATTTTTAAAAAACATTGAAATGGAAACTTGTGGCATGAAAACCCCACCAGTATCACCTAGTCATGAAGTTATTGTGCAGCATGATAAATAGGAGGTTAGCAACTCCTTTAGATTATCCTTTCTAGGAAGCAACAATGGAAAAATTTTCGGATGTTGAAATTGTCTAGAGTCACGAAAAATTTCCTGTTTGATGCTTGTTATCGATTTCAAGATTTTTACATCATTGTATTGTAGTGAATTAAAGGTACTCCCATGCTATTGCTTTCGCACAATGTCGAAAGTTAATTGTGCAACTAACCTTGTGTATCAAGCATGAAATGATGTTCCGTGTTCTTTGCCTGATGATGATGATGATGATTATGAATACGTAGTCAGAGGTCGCGATTGGTCAGTGAGATTAAGCAGATATGTAAAAAACTACTTGTTCGGAAAACTTTAAACTTGAGCATTACAATCTCATGTTGACAAAAATGAATACTAATGAAACGCTCATTCTCCAATTTTAAAGAGTCCATTTGAAATTGGTTGACAATTCCATAAGAAATTAATGCACTGACAATTAATAATTTTAAAGTTTCTATTTATTGTTTATACTTGTCACACATCAGTTTAGGACATTACAGGCTACGTACATGCAAATATGACGCTTGTTTTAATTACTTATTGTTGTCTTGACTGCAGTAGAACACGCAAATTTGATGTGCTTGATTCTTGTGACTCTGCTGGCTGTGGCATTCATATTATTGTAACCACTTGTTTACTCCCATCAAAAATTAAATACAAGCCGGCGTTATCTCTCCTTAAATATTATTTAACAAGAGGATGACATTTCTTGTTGGTAACCTTCGAAAACGTAAAGATATATGTACGTCGATAAAAATCAAAATAGTTACATAGTGCATTACGTAACGCATGGACAAAATCGCTACAGCTTTGTATCGTATTTTTGCGTAAACTCCAGTGTACAACTTTTTCAAAATTGTTATGAAGAATAATTATTATAGTATTTTTAAATGCTTACATAAAAATATTCCATAGCAAACAAAACAGCATTAATAGGTAACTATTAAAAATATTACAAATAACAATAACTTACATACGTTTTACTCTAATTTGCGTGTTTCAAATATGACATATATAAATAACAATCAAAATCATTCTCCACATTCAAGGTGTTACATTAAATATAGCGTTATAGTTTTATAATTTTAAAATAATTTTTGATAGATTAAGTACAAAGTTTAAAACGGATTTAAGTTCTTCTATACGAAACGACACAAGTAGGTTAATGTTGCCTCCATTTTTCAATAGACTGAATCAAACTCTTCAATTTGCAGATATTTCTAGATCTTTAAGTTTTCCTGTGGCGGAGTTTATGTTTTCATTGTATAGAAATTTTTTTTAGCAATATATATATTTTGGTAATGAATGTAGAGATTAGGCAAAAATTAGATTTTGAATCAGCTCTGTCATTAGTAAGTATTTGTATTAGATGTTATAAGTAATGTGTTTGTGTAGTACGCTACAAACTTAACCATTTTTTTTCCTTTGAAGGTCCATAATATTATTTTATTAAAAGATTTCTTACGCATATTGGCATTTTGGTTTCAAGTTTTGTTGGCAAGCGCATAATTGACAAGTCTAGAGCCTAGACAGCTTGTAGATTTTCCAAGTATAATATCTGGAATTTATTTTCCGAATTTAGCATTCTTTGTCCGAATATAATATTCTTACTTTGGTAGGTTATAATATTTTCTCTTTGAAGTACGACTAATACCATGTCCAGCACGACCATGAATAAGTACTAAAACTTTTCTTCAATAATTAATCGTATTGCTAAGTAATGTAGTCTGTTTGTATTACAGTATTTTCAATACATTTATCATTCATGCATCGTAATATTAGAACGGCATGCAGATAAGGTAGGGCACGTTATCCTGACGCCGATACCAATAGTATATTTCTTGGCCTCATCATTTGCCATCATGATTCCTTAAAAATGGTCTACAAAACATACTACTATAGGCTCTTTTGCTCCGATTTTTTAAACATATCTCTTTAAAGGTTTCCTATGGACTTTCGACTCCAATTATAAATGTACTTGCGT
Source organism: Lepidocyrtinus dapeste (assembly GCA_036850885.1). Taxonomy (NCBI): domain Eukaryota; kingdom Metazoa; phylum Arthropoda; class Collembola; order Entomobryomorpha; family Entomobryidae; genus Lepidocyrtinus; species Lepidocyrtinus dapeste. Next base: position 16,906 of record JAANSQ010000237.1, read on the forward strand.
TCAGATATTTACATGAAGCGTTTTGAAAACAAATTTCCCAGTTTCTCTCCAGATACCTGAAATTGAATGAATTGTTCGTAAGGAAACATTGTAGTGAAAATAAAAATTTGCTTGTTTTAACCTTCTTCCATTAGACTGTATATGTTCTTTAGCTATTACACTTATCTTTAGACGCCTATAGATTACGCAATAAAATAGGTCAGGAGCAATGACACGGATGACAGCAACACATGCAAATACGCACTAATATACAAGCACGTAGAAACAGGTTTACTGGACTTTAGCAAGTTTGTGCAGGCATTCGCATAAAAATACATGTTTTCCATCGGCATTTAAATGTATAATATCCACTCAGAACTATGTAATTCCACTTATATCTTATTCAATATTTATTGACATTTAATTACACACTTTGTTGATTGCAAATTGGTAGATATTTTGAAGACGGGAAAATTATTTTCGTGTATTGTACATTTGTGCATTTTGATTAGTGAAAATAGCCTTGAGATTGTGATAAGATGGAGAGGTAAATTATGTTATTAAGGATGCGAAGCATTTGAGTAAAGTTTTCATCGAATGAAGTGTGCGATACATGAATACCACAATTTGCCAGTACGTAGTGAATAAGCATTAAAGCAGACTTTTCCAATTTTCTATCAATTGTTCATCTCTTACAAATTAGGTCAAAGCGCGGAAGTTTTGTATAGTGTATTTTTGTTAGTGCAAAAATTTACACTGTCTAATTTCCTCGTTGCTAAATGATTTCAGTATGGACTAGCCATCCATAATACCTAACTTAATATTCCATAGGTACACATTTTTGAAGCAAACTATGAAAAACTATATCATATGATTTTTCTCACTTTGTATTTTTTTAATACAGAGGGTTGTTGCCTTTGCAGCTTTGTTACCCATAAGTCCTTTATTGTGTGTCATTATCAGTTTTGAACAGCAACGAGCAATATTCTTGCGCAACTAATATTTTGTTCAAATAAGACTGGCTTCTGTTGCTGCAGTTTATCTTTAAAAAAAATAATTGCAAAGATATGGGAATACTTTAAAAGACGAATAGTAATACTTTTTAGCTAAAATTTTACTTCAGGACAAGGAGTAAAACAAAATTGCAAAACATAACATTAACTAACAACATTTATAATTTCTCCGTATAATTGTCCTTAACCTATATTAGATTGTTTTGTATGAGTCTGTTTTTTCCTAAACTTGGGATAATTTAATTGTCAAGCATGCTTACACACATTTCATGTTTTGCAGGATAATTTTAATGTCTTTAAGTCTACATCTTATCTACACAGTTTTATGAATATCTAAGTTTAGTAAATAACTTTTGTTGAGTACCTCCTTCAGTGTATAACATGAAAATGAGAATTTTGGAATGTTAAGAAATCGCCAAAAATTGTGATAACAAAAAAGGGAATTGTACCTGCTGCAGTTTTGTGTTAATAATTGAGTAAAATCTTTGCAGAAGAGGAGCCTTGAATGAGGTGAGGGAGACCGGACAACTATGTATGTTTGAATGTCAAAAGAAAATTACTGACTTTTCCAATACTGAAGTTAAACTGTAAACTAATTGCTTCTCCAAACATACGATACAATACGCATTGAACTATTTTATCAGTCTTTACTCTAAATCTTCTTAAACCAGAAGAGATAAACTTGTCCTTCAGCAACTCTTAGGTCGTCCACGCCTGAAAAATCAAATGTTTGTTTGGTATTTAGGAGGTTGTCTTTAAACCAATAAAGTGTCTCTATGAAGTAGACAACTTATTCGACTTTTTCCAAGCTCAATAGAAGACATGCATGGTTTGTAATCATTAAAAAGAGTTTATACTCACCGGCAGGAGCCACAAATGAGTTGGAGGGGGGGCTTTTGGGATTCGGATCTGTGTGTAGTCGATACAACAACCAATAATGGTATTTAATGGGTTCCTCCTTGTGATTGGATATTGTGTGCACGTAATGACCATTTGGCCATACCGTTGACTCAAATCTGTAAGAGATAAGAATTCGAGAATAAACGTTTCCGCTTAATGAAAATTTCCACAAATAAGCAAAAGAAAGCCAAAAAAAAGCAGGGAAGAGTTTCACAGTAAATGCTTGTACATAGTTCACTCTCTGAAATAATAAAGCCCACCATAGGCGCTTTCTATTGTGTTGTGCAATAAAAGAGGCTCTGCGTGAGTCCACTTTTCGAAGAGTGACTGCACAGTGTCAGCTACTTTTTCTCCGCTTACTCAAACGGAAATGGAATTTCATCGTTAACTCTCGCAAAGGGGATACGTCCTAGTCGGTGGTAATTCTATTTTCCTATTTATTGTCTCGCCTGCTTTACTTCTGCTTTGTCACGAGTGTAACAAAAATATAAGCTGGAAACAAAAGATCCTTAACAGAAGAAGGAGAGGCTTATTGTAGTTGTTAACTTACATGAAGTTGTGATTAAGTGACGCTGCCTTTTGCATCACAGCATAAAAAGTGGCATTTTTTTCTATGCTCAATGTCACGTTGTGTTTTTCCGCAGATGCTGGTTCTGGACCAATCCAGAGCCAATAGGTGACATTCACATCGTGATTTGAATTTTTTGGCTGGCTCTTCTCGGCATCCCCGTTTTCGGGGCCAGATCCATTCCCTTCTGTCGAAAACTCATTTTCTATTCTGCCTGAACTCTCTTTCGCTTCATCATGGATGTATTTTGGAGACTGAGTGCCCCTGTTCTCATCTGGAGGCTTGAGCCTACCTTCATTAAGTGGTTGTTGAAACCTTATGTTTTCGTCGTCGCTCTTGTGAAGCTTGAGCATCACGGACAAACCCTCATTTTCAGCAAATGATGAGGATGATTCGCTTCGATGTTTATTTCTGTGGTGAGAGCTTATGCAATGTTCCTTCCCAGTTCCAAGGATTCCCATACCGTTTAATAAGGCAGATGTGGCAATCACTGCATCCACTGTCTCGTGTGGGCTATCGTGAAAAGATCCATTTGGTTCTTGAAGCAATTCCAGGGCATTCACTGCTGCTGATTTGTTCCAGTTGATTTCAGCCCCGTGAAGGCTAGCCAAAGCCTGGATCACCATGAGAGAAAGCATAAGTGAATGATAAATAACGTATTCAGTTGTGGTATCCAGGCACTCATCCCGTGCTTCTTTTTCTAACTATATTTTATTACCCCATTGAATCTAATGTTGGGGATAAAATAAAGCTCACCGAAATACCAACCATCGAACTATCAAAAATATCGTAACATTACATGACTACATGAAATCCAGCCTGTATCATAACAATGCAGCTGCATAATCAGTTTATTTATCAAGGTGTTTTCCTATGTGGTCACATCATCAGTCATACCACATCCTTTCCATGACACATTTATTTCATCACTTGAGTACTTTAGTGAAAACACCTTGATTTTTATCATTACTCTTTCCTGAATATAACGATAGAAATAGCAGGCCTTTATCGTAATAAAAGACCACTTTCAAGTTGATAGAAGGTACTTTATTTACGTTCCTCTTTCAAACCTTGGAGTACTAAATAGACTGTGCAGAGGTACTTATTTTGTGCAAAATTTCAAGAAAACAAACCTGAATGGCCAATGCAGTAGTATGGATATTTCCAAACGTTCCGTCCTCCAACTGCAGTTTACTGATCGCATGCACTGGCTCTGCTATGTGTCGACTCAGGAAGTTACTCGTTTTCCGATTACGTATACACTCCAGAGCTATTAATGCCGTTGCTCTTGTGTCTACAAATAAAAGAACGTGAGCTTTATATACCGCATAAAGTAAAAAGAAATATTACACGTTATTTAATGTTAAAAGTATGGAAAATTGTCTATATGCTCGAATTAGTGGAGAAAAAATGGTCTGTTTTTTCAGATCCGTTCTCAAAGACATGAAATATATATAATGCACCTATAAACAATGGGAATAGCACGCAGATAGAAAGAGCAAGACACATGTTCAAGCTAAGTTGAGGGAAAGCATTTTCAATCTCTCGTCGTCTACTGACTTAAAGCTAATAAAGTGGAAACAGGAAGGCTTCGAACCAAAAAAAAACCAACACCTCTCGCCACTTGAAGTATAACTAGAAGAATGTATCTTAAAAAGTATATCCTTACACAGATGATAAAGGGCACTCGGTGAAAGTAAATTATGTGCTTTCTGTTTATCATATTGAAGCTCAAGCTTGACCTCTACACACCCTGTGGTGAACAATAAAGCTGTTAAGGTAGATACAAAAACGTAGCTGAAAATGTATTTGAAAGGGTTACATATTATTAACTTATTCAAAAGGATTGGATGAAAACATTTAACTCAAATATCAGTTAGGGGGAAATAGACCGCCTTATGACGGGTATATGATGCAATCTTTCAAAAGTTTGTTTGATAAAACTAAGGTACGTGTAATGCTCAGCTAAATTCATATTCATTAGAAATAAAACCTTATATCTGACCCAGCTACCACATGGTTTCCTCAAAATTGGTCAATATATGTTCGTGATCCGGACCTAAAGAGCTTTCAAATGAGGTATCACAAGTCATAGATTGCCATTTAAATATTCATTCACCCTTGACCCCTGACTTCATGCGTTGATTGATAAGACAAAAGTTACCAAATGGTCTTTGGGCCCCTTGTATACACATACCAAATTTGAAAAATATTGGTCTGCTCATTTGAGAGTTATCGTTTGGAAAGACGGACAAATCAAAATCAGTACTTAGGTTCGCAAGCTCAGCTACATAAACCTGCCCGTCTACTCAATTTGAAGCACAGGCAAACCAAGAGTGGACAGTAGTGCCGCAAAGTCATTTCCAAGCACTATAAGAGTAAAAAGAAGACATGATGATGAAGTCAAAGCGCAGCGGGAAATGTTGAAATAAATATGAAACTGCTTTGATCTCTCAAGCTGAAAATAAGTTTTCGTTATTCGTTTAAAATATGAAAATGTCCCTGCCCAACTCTAAAGGAATGACTTCCACTATTTGTTTAATTGCTACTTTGAATCTATCCAAAATACCTTGGCATTTCCATTTCCTCGTGAGAAAAATAGTATCACAACATTAATATATTCCAACACAGAAACATAAAATCCCAATATACCCCTGCAAAGCCATTTTTGAATAAATGAGATGTGTTTGCGATCTAACCGATCCACAAATGCTCCCTCCGTTAGAGGTGACGTTGTGCGCTAGGAATTTCTATGCGATCGCTCGTTTTGCTTGCATTATTTAACGATGGACTTAAACGTTTTACAAATTGCTAAAGAATCAGACGCTGGTATGTGAAATGAGAGTAAGTTTAATGTATGCACATCACTTTCTTGTTACGAGAGAAAAAATGAAATTGGCTCTAAAACGAGTGGAAAACATCATTTCCTGGCTACTAAAGCAAACACATATAATCTTCCTACGTGTGCCTCATTACCCCCACATTGCCCATTTCCGTTTCTTCCCATCTCACAAGATCTCATGAAAATAGAAACGAAATTCTGGTTCGGTTGGATATCGCCCAGAAAAGCACACAAGTTTAGCAATTATTAACACACGTAACATTTATTCAAACGAACGGGAAAAAGTGTGTCAATGGCATGATCAAGTAAAATATTATTAAGGTAACTTAATTGTCGGTTCCCGGGCAAAACTGGTTTCATAAAAGAAACAACTTTAATCACGAAAGCTACGCGTCAGACACAACAGCGGTGAAACTCTTGATGGAACAACCGCCTTTGGTTTTTTCTTCACACTTGGGACTTAAATATCGGGCGATATGCTTACTTTGTGTTTAGGTACGTTTAAAATACGTCCGGGCTGAAGGCTTTATTTCTCTTGACTTTAGTTGGAAAGCTCTCCTCTCGAAGCTCTAAACTAAACCGAAGTTGGAGCTCGAGGGGAAAGTGTTTTCATTAAATCACATTATTCAGAGACTTACCAAGCGAGTACTTTTGCGACGTTGACTCATCCCTCGCAACTTGGAGCAAATGCCGAGCTTGATGTTTATGAATATGTGATCCACTAATGCACGACACTAGAGATGTGAAGGCGTAACCGAATGCTGTGGGGTATCCGGTGTAATCGACGTCTTCGTGGTGCTTTTCTAGAGACACTGGTAATTAAATATAGTTAGGAGAATGTTATTTACGAATTATTCCCACCATGATTGTTGCCACATGCAATCCTCAATAGGGAATTGCTCGACTCGCTTCAAATCGAAGGAGTGGGGTATAATCGATGACTCCATCAGCATGATGGAAATTAAATTTGGATGATAATTTTTCACTTCAATACGTTACTCGTATCATAACGTGTACATTGCCCCAGTCGCTTTCATTCTAGTAAATTACCTATTAGTCCAATCCAATTTTGGTTTTTCGCCTTTGCTCAATTTTACAAGTCATGTCAAAGCATATCCGATATCGAAATATGCATGTATTCTATCATCCAATTTCCCCCTTTTTAACCTATATTGGGTTCAGTCATGTGTCACACTTACCGATTAAATTGTGCCCGTGAAAATTGCGAGGATCTTTGCATGAAGCACTTAAAGCTAGGGCAAAGTAGCATACTTCTGCTGGTGTTATTGGTACAGTATCCTTGCTACAGAAAAAGAAATAAATTTTTTTAGTAATTTTTCACTTCAATGTTCTTCTAGCGTAATACATATGTAAATATTTATGTTAACTTCATAATACATACTAAAATGCTCATACGAGATTAACGTACAAATCACAACAACAAGTATTTATAGTGGATAGTATAAAAGTAGTACAGTCAAACATTTTCATGTTAAAAATAAACTTAATATCCAAACTGTATTCTGCGTACCGTTCCTGTAAGTCAAAACTCAATTTAAAATCCTTCTACGTCATGTAAATGTAAAAAATAATGATACTGCTTGTAGCTATTTATCTGAAACTAAGTAAAAATTGCTGACAAAATCTTTCGTATTTTGTCCTAAAAAATGAATCTAAAGCTTGAAACTGGTCCGCTCAGTGTTTCTATGTAAGTATCTAATGTCGAAACTCCGTATTCGGAAAACTTTCAACCCTAGTAAGGTTTTGTTGCAAAAGGTGTTTGAACATTGTGGCGTACAATATCCTAAAATTCAATATTTTAAAACCCATTTAATATTACTTTGTGAGGGAGTGCTACTTATCATAAATGATGGTACTCATAAATATTTACGAAGAAAAAACCTCATTCACTTTTAGCAAGCGATATGCCAGGTTTAAAAATGTCTGTAATAAAATTGTACTACTTTAATTACATCAAGCTCAAGAAATATATCCGTTGTTGACTAACGTATAATATGACATTGATGGAGTATTATGTGCTCAATGTTAATTACTTCTGAGTCTTCGTATTTCAACCAATGTAGGACATCAGGGTCTCTTATTACCCCAAACTGTTTCCTTGTCATGGTTCAATTGTTATAATTTTGTATCATATCTTCCATACATTTTATTTTTCAAGACTCAAACGATTGAAATTGAAAATTTATACGTCTAGAAGGATACTTGGTTGCGTTGCGACCGACTCTAAAAATTGTCGGTAATCTACATGGACAGTTTTTGCATTATTAATTCTTAAGTCGATGTCCTCTTCTCTGTAAGCTTTGAAACTATGTATCCACCCTTGGATTCCGGGTATTTTGTTTGGAATGGAATATTAGTCCAAAACCCACATTGGAAAGAAAGAGGGTATGCTTTCTTTGCCGGAATTTGCGTGACTTGGCTAACCAGCTCAATAAAGTAAAAAAGAAAGTCAGAAAGTGCATCATGTAGTTAGGAATTCCCAAAGAGTTTATTACATTTGTTTTTATGTCTATTTTCTTAATGTGTTTATATTTGTAGATAGGCGGAATGGCCAAATATGATATATCTGGAATGTCATATAAGTAAGCTGTCTCATTCCATTGCCACTGGCGACTTTATTTTCTTCGTGACGTGGTTAAAAAATAGTGTTTATAGTCAATTTTCAATGAGTCAAACATACAAGTGAAGCTATGTTGTTTATGAAACCAAATATTACGCAAACTGCCAAGACTAAACGGTACGATCATGACGTCAAATGAAAACGTCGGAATTTCTTTAAATCTGGTGAAACAATGTCAAGTATTAGAGGATGCTGCCGATTAAGGTAAAGTGTATAAGTATGTGAATGAACTAATGGATTACGTACAATGCTGAAGAGGATACTTAATTATATTCGTTAATATTTTAATTGATTATCCTTGTCGAACATTTTCATTCACGTTGATGCTCTATCAAATTTTAATCAATGCCTTATAATGAATACGTTTAGTTGGAACACGGTACAAGTCATTATTTCGTATTAGTGAGTAAAGACCAACTAACCTTAGTAATTTCTCTAGAAGTTCTATTTCTAACTGTTTAACGATTAGTCTAGCTTCTAGGTCATTCGTGGCAGGCCAATCTTTTACAACGGAAGCTAGCGCAATGACAACTCTGGCCGTATCACCTGACGGCCAACCGTAATCCTCCGTCCGTTTGGTCTGTAGCCATTCAAGGGCACGGTTTCGAACGTTTTCAAGTTTGTATTGCAAGTTAACTGCTGATGGCGTGTCTGACTCCGCACTTTTGTTAGTTGAGCTTTCTGCAAACAACAAAGAAAATTTGCATTGTGCATATTAGCTCATTGTTTCCTTCATTGTAAATTTGCGTGAATCGAATACATTCTCATCACATATTTTCTGCTGTTTTTATTTCATGACTTATACTGACTGACACAATCCCAATATTCACGATGTGGGACTATTGAAAATCTTTCAGCGCGTTCAAGTACAATTTGGGGAAGGACCTTTGATCACTGACTTGGTGAGCAAAGTTTTATTTAAGATATTATAGCACCCCATAAAAAAATGTTGGAAAAATCTTGTACAACTTCTCTGCTCTTCAAGCTTACAACATCATACTTTCGCGAAAAAAAAATTGTTGAGTTAAATTTACGGCAAGTACAAAGGTGAAGTACTAACCGTGATCATGAAAATTCTTACTAGGTTTCAGTACGTATGTACATATCAAAACCTTATTGCGTCAAAAAATCCCTTGGGGATACTTCCGGAGAGGCAACATACTTTTGCTTGAACGCAGTTGACTTTCGTCCAAGTAGTCGGAGGAGTGAGACAGTTTATCATCTTTTCAAGACTGTCATTTACAATTTATGAAAAAAATGGACGGGAAAGGCGTACTAAAATGAAATGATACTGCAAGATTGTAATCTTGAAGTGTTGAAACTGTTAGAAAAAATGAAATAGAACAAAAGATTGCTTTGAAACTGAATTATTAAAATCAGATAAAACCTTTTTGCTGCTCTTTGATAAAAAAATGTATCCATAGAAAGTGAAGTTTTTGATGAAGGTGTTAGCTCATAACATGATTTTGTCAATTCACGTTTGCAAAGGAATTTAGCCACCAAACATCTACATAAATAGTATTTCAAGCTTTTACCTGAGAAAAGAGCAGAGGTAACGGAGTAGCTGATGCACATCAGCGTGGACGTCAAGATGAGGACACTGTTGGTGATCATGATTTTTTCGAAACAACTCGAAGAAGCTTAAGAGGCTATTTATCACTCACATACACGCATTCACGGCGAAGCAAATATCTCCCGATAACAATAACAAAATTTTATGGAAGATTTGATGTAGCAATCTAAATTATTTATCGAATACACTAAATTTATATGGTGTTATGTTGCCAGTTGTATAAATTACATATAAATGACTATAAACCTACTAAAAACTTTTTTTACAGCCTTCAGAAAGCAGAGGACTTGGAAACTTCTATATTTACCATGAAGACAGCATCAGTTAAGACTACAACGGATTACGTGTAATCCAATCATTCCAGGTTCAGAATATGAATTCGAGCTGTGTTGAAAGCGGTTATACATAAATTACTTTGATGATATTGAAACTCTTTCCTTCATTCAGTTCAAACAGGTCATGTAAAATATATAACTTTTATAAGTTTTACGAAGTAACCAATTTACTTGTGTTCCTATAGTAACGAATTTGGCTAAAACTACCCATCTATAGCGCTATTTAAAATACGCCCTCCAAAGTTACTCTCGTCTCCTATTTCTCTTTTAAACAATCTCAGAGTCTCATCCGAGCAGTTGCTTTATTTTTAGGAAGATGCTGAATACTAAAAAGTATTAAGTATTTGAAGTAGTACTTGGTATTCTCCTACTTGGCATTCTTATTTTGCATCTTTTCTTCCACCTTATTCAAGTGTACTGCCTTTGTTCGAAGATCTTTTGTGAGCATCGGTGATGAGGCTTGCCTTTCTTTGCTTCGGCTATTCACCAATCTCCATTCAAACGTTTACACACTATAACTCTTGCTTTGTTTCTTCCCTGTTATATTAAGTTTATGTTTACTAAGCATACATGCATATCTTTTCCAGCTTTCAGCAATCATTCAGACGTGTCTGAAGTAAAAAGAGACATCACACTGCACTAATGCGGTTCTCCCGACATGTGAAAGGAAACGTGGAGTACACCGTTTGAAACCGCAGATAATTATGTCCGTGGAAAGCTTAAGACTTTATAGTGCTCTTGAAGTACTTTTCTGACTTCATTTTAATCTTTAGAGTTTTTAATCTAGATTCTGTTCATGTACTAAGGAATGTGTAGGGAGTAGGGAGTCTAATGCTTTGAGCTAGCTTTCACCTTTTATAATGGTCCATATCTTGTTTCATTAAGGGTCAAATTCAGTATCTCAAAGTTATCAATTCTAAATATAAACTGTTCTTCCCACCGCACAGGAAGGTGTTCAAATATCAGGTGAGAAAGCCACGTTCTTGCGTTTCAAGTGGCCTTTTATACTTGTAAAGTTTGTGAAGGTCAAGATTAGAAACTGGTTACTCGGTTACTGATTATGGTTTATTGTAACCTGGTTTGAAGATCACTGAATAAATTTGTTTGAAAGTGCTTTCGTATCATTCTTGTTATTTTCCGCTATGCACTTATCTTGCTCTCTGCTGGTTTATTTGGAATTTGAAGCAGTGGAATGAGTACTATTGCCTCTCCCAGCTTCCACACTTACAAATCTCGTGAGAATCTGTAACGAACTTTCACTCCCTCTTTGCTTCTCGTCCTCCAGCCCGAGCAGCAATCCACAGACTGGAACACTATTCTCCTATAGAGCCAGAATATGTATGAAAACTGTTTAGCTTTTACATTGTGTGCCATTCGCCTACTAACTGTGAATGTTCTGTTAGGCTTGTGACTGACTGACTGCCTTGCATCACCAACTTTTTTCTTCTATATGTACCGCTTTCTCTCTCCACTTTCTCGGGTGGTAGTACTATTCTGGGCTCTCCTTAACTGTTTCCACTATTTTCCATTGTGTGTATTATATCGTGTGTATATTTCTGGGCTAATGTAATGACTTGCTTTGCCTGGAATTCGTTTTTCAGTATAACCATATTCGGGACCACTGTTGTATTTTTAAGTAAATTGTGGCGTATGTATGAGTATCTATATGTTAGTTAGTAAGGGTACGTATTAGGTTCATGCATGTGGATATGTGTATTCTGCATGTGAAAGTGTCCCTACCTTCCCCTTCCTACTTCAATGTCCAATAATGTAATACACTGTTTCGGAGAAGATCGATAAATCCTTCGCCCAAGAATCTCCTAGTTTTTCTACGGGTACCGTTTCAGCCACGAGGAACGACTTGAAAGGATGATAGAATTTCCCACTTTCTAACTCTTGCTGCATTGAAATTTGAAGGAGCACAAAGAGCATAATTCTGCATGCACCTTCCACTTCCATAGTGAACACATAGGCAAAACTCTACCTTTCTCATATTTTGCACACGTTATGAGTGAAACAAGAATCCCCACGACTTCAAAAAATATGAAGCCTAAATAAAACCGTTTTTGGATATTAGGCTTAAATAGGAATTATCTTGTAGAAGATAAATTTGGTGTGCAATAATGCTCTTACACTTGCAGCAGTGTGGGACCGTACAGCTCCTGGTCCAGCAAAAGCATTGGGACAGGAAATTTGAACTTGATCCTGTCGGAGGACTAGCGTATGTATACTACTCACTCGATTATTTAAAAAGTGAATCACAGCCAGACTTGTAGTCAAAGTAAACAAGGGAAATATGTTGTATGTACCTATTTATGCACTCTCTCGTTTACATGACGTCTCCTCATTTAAACAAGCCCAGGAAATGCCTACCCCCTCGTGGTTATGACAACGCTCTTATTTTTTCAAGTGTAACATTTGAATAATAACGAGCTCACGGAGAAACTAAGTAATGCATTTAAAAATCGTGGAAAATGCAATGCTTTTGATACTCACATTTTAATTTTGTATCCTGCATAATTTTGACGAATCAACAAAACGAGTTAGACATCCTACGCATATGCATTACAGAGTTTTTAATGCAATATTAATCAGCTAATATTAAAACTAAGCTCAATGCTATAAGAAAAAATCTGGGATTGATCTCGTAACACTTATATGGCTCCATGAGGAGAAAAATAATTATTTCACCAGTTTATCACAAAAGTGTTTACTTGGTTGGGTTCTGGAATAAGTTTCGGATGATCCTGAAGTATAAAAGTACATATAGCTAAAATATGGTGAGATACCATGAAGCACGTCGGGAGATAACAAATATTATCTACAGGGTAGCTTCTCAACTCAAAAAATAAAAAAAAAAACTATTTGAAAAATCTAATTCATCGACATTTGTGTGCTTTATTGTCCATCTAGCAAGCTTAACTGTAATATAAAAGCGAACCATACCAAATTTGGCGGAAATGGTTTGCATGTATTCGTGATAAAAAAGTGAGATTATGACTGCCATAAACTGAATGCAAAATAAAATGTTATTTCACATACGCCTTAAGGTGACCGATAAAGGATCTATAAATGCTCTTATTGTCAGTTTTTCTAAGAAATCTACCGGGACATTATGTAAGAGAAGTCATAGTTTGAATAAAAAAAAATTGAGCTTTTGCAGTATGGTCTACATCACTTCGTCATAAATGATCACAAATGAAATAATTTGGAAAAACTTGTTGAACAAACTGGTAATTCCTTATAAAATAGTAACATGGTTATTTATTACAAAGATATCGTGCAATAATAGAATTAGCTTTGTCTCCACAGAAACCAGAGAAAGTGATATTTGTCGACATGTTTGTAGGTAAGAAAATCCCAAAGTTCCGAATAGGACTTCCTGTCGTGACTCATCAATTTCAACGTCTAATCATTAAGGTCCGGATTGATACATATCTATGCATTTATTTTGCCAAAATATGTATGTATTTGAGACAAAAAATGGCAAAATATGTGCAAAAAATATGTAGCTATTTTTACCCAAAATGTGCAACATATACAGTTCAGGAAAATTGTTATCGTGCAGCATACTCTCAATTAT
>JAANSQ010000238.1:0-30310 GCA_036850885.1 Lepidocyrtinus dapeste
ACGGACGGACAGACATACGTGATCGCATAATGTTACAAACTCCGTTTGCAACATAATAATCTGGTATCCAGCCAGGGAGGAATTCGTTATCGGAATTATCTTCCTCAAACATTTTTTCTGATTAAATTTTTTCCGTTCATGCAAATGAGAAAAGTACTGAACTGTTCTTTTTTAGATATGATTGGGTGTATACAAGTTTCTGCTCTGGACTGGTTGGCTTAATCACACAACACGATCTTGAACTTGAGGTAGCTATAAAAGGAGAATGGTAAAGGGTCTGGCTACTTTATTATAAGTTGTTTGTTATTATTATTTTTCTAACTGTATTTTTTACGTTTTTTTTGGGTAATACTATAGTTGTCAAATTCGTACTGTTGCTGTTGATGAGGTAATATTGCAATTTATCTCTTTCATAAGCACCCCCACTACTACTATCATCATCATCATAAAAAAGTCGACATACTCGTCGTCCTAAAACTGGCCTAGCCATCAGCATATCATCAGTATGCATGGAAGCGCAAATTTTTAACAATCAAAGAACAAGAACGAGTGACTCCTGCAGGCATACAGTCAGTTTAGAACAAGTGTATTTGTTTGAGTAATACCTTGAGATATTAAATAATGATCCCTTGCCCAAGACACTGTTTAAAATGTTAAAACAACCTTTTAGTCAAACCATCTAATTTTTAGGGGATGTTCAACAGAATTTGAAGTATTTTTTAGTTTAGTAGAAAAGCAAACTACTAATGAAACAACTGAATTCTAAAGTTTTACTAAAAATCCACAACTCAGATTTTGGTAAAAGTAGATTTCACCGTTGTCCGTCCTTGTTTTCAACTTAATCATTTAGAATTTGGCTTAATGAAAGGGAGTTTAACACCATGATTACTGATTCTGTGCAAAAAAAACTTGGCTAGTTAAAAATGGGAGTCAAAAATTCCTTGCACGTATGTAAATGAAAACGAACAAACTAAACTGTCAACAAACCCCAAACCCTCTTTAAACTCATGTTAAATTGGAGTCTTTTAAGCAATCCTTGAAGCATACGAATCACTAACTTGACCGGACTACCTAAAATGTACGAAACTTAAACCAGCAGGTGCTTAGTGCTGTTTTGTTTTGTTCATTTTGTAAAAATGCTCTTTAAACTTTGGTCAATACACTAACACTTTCAGTTTCAGCCATACATGTTTTGGGTTAAAGTCTACGTAAAATAACAAAGATTTTTTTATTTTCCAGAGGTCATGGTTTACTATATTTTTAATTACTATTGAAACCTATTGACGAATGAAGTATCTAGATCCGTTAATTTGATACACATAGCAGAAGACCAAGAGAAATCAAAAATCCTCCTTCGATATACTTACCTTTACCTGTCTCAATCTCAATAGTAGAAAAACCTTTGACTTGGGTATCGCATTGATAGTATTGATACATGCAATCATGTATCATCAAGCAATTTCGTCCCGTTTTGGGAAAAGTGAAGATTACTGCACAAGCCCATCTCTTTAAGTAATTTTTCACGAAAAAATGTTATACGTGCTGATCATATCATGATAATAATGAAAAGATGTTGGTCATGATTCGGTGGCCTAGCATGTCTTTTCATGCCCTCTTTAATAGGAATTGGTGAAAAATAGGAAAACGAAATGATTTTACTTTCTTCTCATATATTGAGAAAAAAATTCGCCCACTACGGTTGATGATAAGGTCAAGCCAATTATCTATTGATCTCCAAAAATTACGTATAATTTTATGTTTAAAACGAAAAGCCAAGCCAAGGAATAGCGGTTTTTCTTTTTACAAGCTCTCAAATTATTTTGGATCCCTTCTAAAACGTTGAGCATGTGTTCATTCAATAACAAGCCAATACGTAAGTAAGTAGTGGAAGACTTAAAAAGCAATATACTCTAGTCGAACGGGATAGGGAAGAAAGGATGTATTTTTTACTCGAAGCAGTACCATTTTTCCCTTTTATATGAGCTGTAGCAATCATTCTGGTAGACAATGAGTAAATTGAGATGAATTTTCATCTGGGCAAAGAATAAGAGCCAATTTTATTACTGCTCAACGCACTCATCCCAGCACGTAATATCTTGAACAAGTTAAAATGTTCCGGTTTCTGCGTGTTTTCCATATATCTTTTTACCACCTATCAACCCAAAAGATTGGTTTCAAGGTAGACCTACCATCCGGAAATGTAAACATCGTCGTAATATTTGGATTCAAAAAATGAATGAATTGAATTAGAAAAACGGGCATGTGGTACCGCTCATACCAAAAGAAAGGAACATTTGAGATATGCTTTGCGTTGAATTATTTCATTTATCATTTAAGACCATGAATGACCACATCAAAATTAATCTGCATATGACGCTCTTCTCAAACAAATAAACAGTATCCGATTCGGAACAAATTCCTTCCCAAGTTGGCTTTACATAAATATTTTTTGTTCGCTCAATACAAAACGTATTTTTTAGCATTTTTTCAATGCCTCCAAAATTGACTTTTTTTCGCAGACAGGAAGAAGACACATTAAACGAGTGCATCTGAGACAGGAAGAAACACTTGAGCTTATAAAACCCGATTGATCAATATACAGTTTATCTTAAAGTTTCAACTCTTAGTTTCTGGACAGAATGTTTCCAGTCACGAAAGAAACTTCCCCTTTCTCCTTAATTTGAGTTTATAACACAGAGACAATGCACAAAAGTAAATGAGCGGTTCCCTTCTTCCTGTACTGAATTTTACTTCCATTTCTTCCGGTTGTTGTTTTCCGTGTAAATTGTAGGTAACGCATGAAACACAACATACAGTAGTGAAAAGTGGTTTTTGTTTAATCTATATAATGACATGAGAGAGAACGCTCTCCATGAAGCGATACATTTGACAGGAAGAAGGGTTGACTTCAGAAACGAGGGGTAAACAGAAGATACCTATAGGCTGTCTCTATGTACCTTTTATTGACATGATATTGTAACTATTTACATTGTATGCCTCATGCTCATATTATTAATTTTGGTTATTTCAGACTTCACATTATATTCTATTCAGTTAACCAGCACGCAGTAAGTTTGAAAATTAAAATTTCTTACCGTCTATAAATGAAGTTTCCAGATTTTAATACCAGTAACATCAAGGGAGCAAAACATATACACGATTACTAAATTATAGAGTCAAAATTCAGAAGTCGATAATTCCAGAAACACTAAATTATGAATATATAAAATAACTTAGTCCTATGTTCACAATTGTTCACAAGCCCAAGTCCTCTCTTTACAATTGCTCATAAGTCCGGAATAATAAAATCACGGTTCATGCTTTCACTTTGTTATTCATCAAAACTTAAATACATTAGACATTAAAATAGTTTTAAAACAGTCACACACATTACTTTCTCCAAGTATAAGAACTACCCGGCACTTCAAAATTCAGACTCAGGCGAATAAAGGAGTATAAAATCTACTCCGAATTCAATTGTCTCCGATACCCTTTGTCAAGCTAAACTGATTTTTATGACAATGCAGACTTGCGTCGTCCGTCTTTACAAGGAACAATGCTCATTCGTGTCTACAAGCATACTGAGCAAAACGCACATGTGAACGGTTCATAGAGTTAGTGCATGCGCAAGGCTTGGATCAGGCACAACTCTGTTGCATTATTGAGCTTTGTTGGCTCAAAGTCAGTTCAAATTCAAAAGCACGCACTCTAACAATGAGAATGAGTAACGCTTCAAGTCTTGTGCAAATGTAGTTTAAGTATTAATCTTGCTAGTTCGTACTTCGTGCTTATACATTACCTGCTAGCGATCTAAAACATTTGTACATGTTTTAACAATCCTGAATACAGATACTAGTACTATACCCTTGCTTACACTTAATGTTACTTAACCATGAGCTATGAGAATTTGTGGGGAAAATAAAAACGTTTTCTGCTCAAGACAAGGATCTTTCTCATAGTTTAAGCGGTTCATTTGTTTAAAATACTTATCAAATAATCCCATGAATTAATTTGACATTAACATTACCCTTTTGGAAACTTTTGCAGGCCATGTTTTTCCTTAGTACCTTCCTGAGGTCACCGGATACATAGTGGTAGAAACATTGAACTTCGTACCTAGTTGTCTCATCACTTCACGTTCATAAAATGGCCTAATGCGATAGTTTTTATGCTTCACACTGTTCACACTAAAACGGACAAATAAATACATGTACATGATTCATACATAGATTGGTGCATGCAATACATATTTAGGTGCTCCGGACTCGCAACTTCACGCATTGCTTTACTTGTGTTGCTCACATGGAAACAAAATTCTGTAATTAACTTAATTTAAAATAAAAGCCAAATTGCGCGGCGGAGCCTTTGAAAAATGATGATTCTTCAAGAATAAAAAAAAAGATTGTTTCTTGAGAATCTGGTACTTCTCCGTAATTTTTTTTCAAGCTCAAGACAAATCTAAAGCTTTTGCTTGGATGATAACAGAACAAAAATTTATCTCTAAGTTTGGCTCAGTATATTTGTAATTCCAGCGTTTCTTTTTTGTGGCATTCCTAGGAAATGTTGAGTGGGAAATAGAAGGACAAACGGCGAATTATCATTCGTATAAGTCCTTCGGTAACTAAGTTACCAAGTAGTCCTAGAAATTGCATGCTGCAAGGATGATAATAATTGGCATAAGAATAATGTGATAACGACGCTCAAAAGAGGGAACAAAGATATCGCTTTGTTCATCTATGCGTCTCTAGATGCCCCAAAAAATTGCCGCGGAAAACCACTTGTTTGTTGATAAACAAAGTTGATTTTAATATCACAACTTCTCATATAAACTGCGACTCGAAAATTTCTCTTCAAATAAAAAATATCTTCTGGTTCTAACAAATAATAGTTTTCTATATTTCTTAAATAATTGAGTGCGTCTAAAACTGTTAATACCTCTTCTAAATGATGTAATTGTTTAATGTACATTCCATTTTTTAAACACTTAAGGTACAATAATTTGCTGTGATGTGATTGAAATGAAGTTGGTGTCTCGGCGAAAAAGTCGCCTTCTGATATCTGCGTTTTGTGGAATAACAATTACAGTATTCTGCATCGAGTACTTAACCTACATTTACAAATCCTATAATTGGCCCTATCTTGAAGGAAGAGGAAATAAAGATGTTGCTGCGAGGATTTTGTTTGTTGCTGATCCTCAAATCCAGGGTGAAAAGACGGAACACTTTCTCTTTGGATGGCTATTTCGGTGGGATGCTGATAGGTGAGGTGGAATTACTCGGAATTATTTGTAAAAAGGCAAACAGCTCTAACGATCTCATTCAACGTATATTTGATTTACAGGTACCTAAGGAAAACTTACAATTTAGCAAAACGCTACATAACACCGGATGTGGTCGTGTTTCTCGGAGACTTGTTTGATGAAGGGTCCACAGCTAGTGATCCTGAATACCGAAGATATTACAAGCGATTCAGTTCTATTTTTGATTTGCCAACTCCCGAAAACCCATCTAGTATTGTAAGCTGTAGTCATAGATTATAGCGTAGTGCTTCACATTCACATTGTTAAGACAAGGACTTTGTCTATAATTACATTTCAGACATATTTATTCGTACCTGGAGATAATGATGTTGGAGGGGAACATTTCGAACCTGTAGATGATGTCAAAATCAAATGGTTTGGTAAAACATTTGGTGATTTAAAAAGTATTACGCATTACAAGGAGCGAGGCTTGGACGTGCAATTTCTTAAGGTAACTGCTTAAAATCAAACACTTAAACACATTCATAATAGTAAACCTTAAACCTTAGTAATTTTTAAATCTTTATAATACTTTTAGATGAACCTTTTCATTCCAAATGAGTACAAAAATCCTCTAAATGGGTTGGAAAATGTGATAAACGGAACTACAAAGCCAGATATTCGAATAATCATATCCCATGTTTCATTATTACGATATGTAACAGATTCGGTCAAACAGGTAAAGTCATTAGTTAATTAAATATAAATATATACCAGCTTAAGATATACGATGGGTTCCTTTGATAAGTTTTTTTTCTCGTTTGTGCAGGTTATTGAGCATTTCAAGCCGGAACTAATTATCAGTGCACATTCACATCAATCCTCGTTAATGACATATCCGCATAAAGAAAGCGATTGGACTAAAGAAATTAATATATATCATGATTTTCTGCTACCAACGGCGTATATCACAACATCAGATAAAGAAATGGAGAAGAACATTGACGTGTTGGAGAAAGAACTCCGATCACAAACCTCCGTGAAATTGAATTTGAATAGCCCAAGTCAAAAGATCCAAGAAATCATGGTACCAACTTGTTCTTACCGGATGGGCACTGATAAGATTGGTTACGGGGCAATGAATATTTGTAAGAACGAAATGTTTTAATTTTTTCTATTCTGAGTAATTCAGTTCTTATTTAAAATATTAATAACATTACAGATTCAAATGGAACTGCCGAATATACAGTATTATGGCTGCCATCACGTTTCAATCAACTATATTTGTATGCAGCGGTTTATATTCTCATGAAACTTATTCTCACTCCATATGTCTTTTGGAAGCTTTGTTCATTCATTTATTCCAGGCTTAAAGAGGCGCCACAGAGAACAAACGCATTTACTAAACTTGTCTAAATTCCTATCTATCCGTTTCTTCTATATTATATTTCAAATGCTGCGAATTCTATTCCTTCAATGTACAAATATTTGCTTTAAGAAATTATAATAAAATAGTCCACAATGATTTTAAACCCTTTTTCCAAGTATTCGATTAATTTCATGGTGAGTAAAACATTGAAAGGGTATTTAATAGTAATAAAATGAGTGAACAAATATACAAAACATCAGTTTTAGAAAAAACTCTGATTTCTAGTCCTAGGCCATTTCAGCTTCCAAAACACCTCTTTTCATGTTCAGAAATGTCTAAGCTACAAGATGACAAAAGAAAACTTAAATTTTGATTCGCCGAAACCTGAATACTTGCAAACTTCAAACTTAAGACACTTTTGTTGATCTCCTCTACAATCGCTTCAATTAGATAGGGTATTTTGAGCTGAAATTCGGTACACATGTTTAGAAGTTTGTACGTAAGGCTGGTATTGATTTTCGGCTCAATCGGGCAAGTCCTTGTAAAGGTATGAGCGATTAGGTTCATTCATTCATCTATTCAATGAAGATTTGGTCTGTCGTCCAAGAGAAAAGTCTTCGTGGGAACAGTATTTTGAGCTGAAATTCGGTACATATATTTAAAGGCGGATAAGAAAGGCTTACATAAATTTTGGGCTCAGTTCGACAACAAAGATAAGTACCAGATCTTCAAGACAAAATCATTTTATGATTCTTTAAACGTTCCGCACCGCTCTGTGGCAGTAGGTTTTTAAGTCTTGTGGAGCAAGACATGACATTTCGTTGAGGCAATCCGCGAAAAATAAAGTATGAAGGTTAGAATTTCTCTGATATAAATGAGATCATTAATGATAAACAGATTTTGTTCTTTTAACTAAACCACGAATAGATGAAGTTCACATAGTTATTTACAATATAGTTATCTGCAAAGAATATTTTAATGCATGTAATCAAAGTTACTTTGAATCGGTTGAATAGAAATCAACTGCGTTCTAACCCAATTCGATAACCAAGATTGCCTAGTAAATACCAATTCTGTCATCTATATTCTCATAAAAATATTTTTTTCGTAATGCTTTAATGACGTCGTTTTAGCTGCATTTGATGCGCAGAATAGGTTATATTTTATGTAATGCAATAATGCTTTGATATTGACACCAAATCAATGCTCCTCCTACCTGCACCACGATTCCACGATATGTGTTTGCATGAACTAGCAATATTAGTATTTGATTACAGAAGGTAAAATGCTTTCTGCATTTCTCTGAAAATATTCAATGTTGCAATGCAAAACTACAATATACAGTTTTTCGATGTCAGGGTCATATTTACGTTGACATTTGTTACTTGCAACATAGCTTTAATTGACATTAAATACACTCTGTTTCAGCTTCGTGTAGATACCTGAGTTTGTGACAGAGTGGTACCTACCGTTTTATTTTTATGAATGCTTGCTCTGAGGAAATGGAAGACAAAATGACATAATTTCACGCAATGCAGTCTAATATGATGCATCTACTTTCAGTCAATCATTTTAAACTTTTAGTAGGCTGAAGCTGTTTTCATAATAGCTGCTCAAATTCCTTGAAAGTTGCATTAGTTATGTGATTAAAAGTAATTCTTCATAAAACTGCATGGTTAAAATTAGAGAATGAAATGTTGAACCGTACCTATTCAATAACTTTTTCGTGTGGTACCAATATTTTAGATTTCGGATGATTTTTGATGCATGAGTTTAGTTCTCCTGGGTCAGAATTCACTTTCACGTAATGTATTTTGGTAATTGACTTAAAAATAAATTATGACTCAAAACCCAGTGCTCATCAAAACCAATCACTGAAATAATATAACTTTTCAGCCTTTCTTGAAAATGTGAGAGGCTGAAGTGACTAAGGCTTTTTAAGAATCGAAATACGGGAAGCTCATTGAGGAGAGCAAAGATTAGCTCATTGATCATATCATGAATCATGAGACATGATAAGTAATTGAAATTCATCAGAAACCCAAATACAATGTTGCGCATGATGATTAAAATTGGGAATTTTCCCTGCAATCGCTTTAGGTTATTGTCAAAACAATTATCAAAGAACTGATTTTTTCCGCTGATTTGTGGTAGAGGGTACATGGTAAATGGGATTTCCGGTTTCACTTTCTGCTCCAATCTTAGGTAGGTATATGATTTTGGCACAATGGTGTAGGCTTGGGCATAAGGAGAATTTTAAATAGTTGTCGGGAGGACGATTAAGCGAAAATTGCGTGTATCGCTAAATAAAGTTATATTGCTTCTCATCCTATGTCATTATCAAATTCATGAAAACCATTTACTTTTTTAAAGAGGTGCAAAAATGCACTTTTTGATCTAGTTGTTTCCATTCACCGTACATATAATTTCGCAAATAAATGTTGGGATAGGTGCCAGTTCATTTAGGAAAATGCAAACCTTTCGAATTCGCAAAACGCAGAACGCCTATAAAATCAATTGCAAGTCATCATCATGAATCACGATAAGGATGATGATAGTGCACGCACAAATTTTCCCTGAAGACAAGAACCGCTTTGCTTAATGTCCTATAAAGTATCTTCAATCTAAACATATACTCTTCGCCAATGACTCGCCCTCAGTCTGTATATAAGTTTATGAAAAAAGAACATTTTGACAACAACAATTAATCTTTAAACGACATGATGAGATTTGATGATTTGATTACGACTCATTTAGCAATTGACTTTTCCTTCTGCCTGCACCCAATGTCGCCTCTCCTTGCACTAATCATCCCCTACTGCATTATGATTCCATAACCAAGTCAAGATTGTTCATGTTGTCTATTAACTGCGCAAAAAGATTGAATCAATCATGGTAAAACTTTACTACATTCTGTACAATAGTAGGCACACGTACAAAAATTACATCGAGCAACTTACCTTTGCTAAAGTTTGTCTTCCTCTAACTTACACGCAAATTATTAGCAATGTTACAATTTTTGGAAGGGTGAGAGGCTTTTTCTATCCTATTGTAATCCATTTGACATGTGGGTAACATGCTCACCAGCAGATCAAAATCTTCAATTGACTGATGTAATATTATTGGGAGACACATTATTACGTGTTTCAGACAAAAGACACACACATTGGAAAAGTGTATGTTTGTATAGGACAATTTGACAATATGCAAGATCGAATTGAGCCAAAAGTTTTTGAAGTTTTTGCATGTGGGTGATGATAATTCTGTTATGAACAGATTGAGGTATATTTGGCTATGATTTTTACTTTTTCTTCGAACATTTTTTATGCAGGGAGGAGCAAATTTAAGGACAAATGCATTTCTCTGTAGTATAAATTGGACTACGACAATCTGATTTAGAACATACAGAATTTACCAGCCGAACAAAACCGTTCGTAAAGAGTTGCACCTCCACCTAAATTGTAGAGTTTCCTGATTGATTAGCTCACATCACAGCCCTTTATTGTTTGTTTCCTTTTTGAAACCGTTCCTCATGTGTTATTACGTACATTTCGGATTTATCAGCATTTTATTGCTTCGTGTATTTCAGTGAGCAAAGCAAATACAAAAATATTTAATAAAAGTTGACCATTTGTCTCAGAGACAGTCAGCGACATTATTTTACCCATGCAAGTACTAGGAAGTCCTTGTATTTTTTCTTCGTCACCGTTAATTTCTGCAAGGACCAAACAACTAGACAAAATAACTATTGTTATTTTGATTCATTTTTATTCGAAACACAGATTTAATCCCGTAAGTCTTTTAAAATTTTTGTTCAGAATAAAAATATCATACTTAATTACATTTGTCACGTTTGGTTCTCATGTAGCCCCCATCTAGTTTGGGACAATTGTCTATACGCAAAGAGGAAGTAAATATTGACATAAGGAGGTAGTACCTTCCAAAGGTGAAGCAACTCAAATATGAGTCAATATGCCTGGTTCTTTTGGGTACTTTTTAACTTCGGATGGCTTCCCTCTTACGATGGCTTAGCTGTGCGACCTGCAGCACGAAAGTTATATCATGGACCCTCTTGGAATGACTTGATCTCCCCAAGTAATCCTGCCCAATGTGGGTTAGCACTAAGGATCTCAAGAGAAAGCGGTCATGATCGCAATGGAGCCCTAATGGCTGGCGAAAGAACTGCAAGAATTGTTGGTGGCTTTAAGGTTGAAGCGCCAATTCCGTGGCAAGTTAGCATTCAGGAGGAAACCTCTCCTGGACGATATTCGCATATTTGTGGCGGTGCATTAATCTCCCAGCATCACATTTTGTCAGCTAGTCATTGTATCGACTCTCGTCACAAATATCGTATAACTGTAAGTTGTGCTATAACAGTAAAATATAATTACCTACTATGTAGTTCAATGTCATGTCATTATAATCTGTTATTGATTCGTAGTTGGGAAAACATAACCTTCAATCATCGTCGCGGTACGAGCAGACTTATGAAATTCGACAGTCAAATATAATAACACATCGCAGATTTGGGCACATTGCGCAATACGCTAATGATTTAGCCATTTTAAAGATTGAAGGCCCAAATGGCGAAGGGGCTAGGTTAAACGAACATGTTCACCCAATTTGTCTTCCGGATTATGCAAACTGGGAGCTTCAGATGATGTCACCAAATATCGGGGATTGTATTGTTTCTGGGTTTGGTAGCATCAATGGTATGATATAATACATTTTGACATGACACCAAATTGACAAAACAAAAAAAAACCTATAAAAATGCTTCATCTAAAGGTTCCCACCCGGACGTGGTTAGCGATTATCTACGTGCAGCTTCCGTGCCCATCCACAGTCAAGAGAAATGTAGTAAACTGTATAATGACGATCATTTTGTCTATGACCACGTTAATGGAGACTTTTCCCACCTGCAAAATAAATTAAGGAGCTTTAAGTTTGATGACACTCCACGAGGATTCGGCGGAGGCGCGACATTTGTTAACCAGATGCTTTGTGCAGGACCACTTTCAGGCTCAGCCGATGCATGTGGCGGTGACAGTGGAGGTATGTGCACATAATTCGAATATTAAATAGGGTCAATAGAAAACAAAATGGATTAAATTATATTTCTTGGTATCGTAGGTCCTTTGGCGTGCAAGTATAATGGTAAGTATATAAACAGTATCAATCAAATCTTTTAAGAATGCATGATGCCTAAGGAAATTTGTGGTTATTGTTTTGAAAGTTCTAAAACATGATCTTTCGCGTAATTCAGGTCGATACTTCCTTGTTGGAATAGTTAGCTGGGGTAAAGGATGCGCCGAGCCTGGACTTCCTGGATTATACACAAGAGTTTCCCATTATCTTCCTTGGATTGCTAGTGAGAAAAAACTCTTAGGGCCAATTTAGTGAGACTATACAATGTAAAGCCATGTAATTTAGCTTTTACCAGCCCAATGTTGTTCTGATTTTGAGCTTTTTTTACCAGATTGCATGCATGTACATTTTATAATGCCAAAAAAGTATTTTATGGTGGTGACAATAAAAATACAACAAATTATCCTGAGTTAGCAGTTTAAAATCAAATATCGTGTAAAGTAGTACAATACATTATTGATCTTCAAAGATGCATGCAAAAACTAGAATAAAAATTGGATTTGATTAGAGTAGTCCTTTGTTACCCTATTGTCTGGCAATAGGAAAAAGCAATATATCATCAAACAAAACAAATATAGCCTAATACAGAGTAGCTAATTAGGATCATGCTTTTATGGCAAATCTTATTTATCAAATGTAAAATCTAGTATTTCCACTTTCATAAAAGTATGTGGCCTTTATAAAAGGCACTTGTTTGAAAAAACTTATTGTTAAAACAAAATTTTAGGTAGACAAGTAATTTTCCAACAATGAAATTCAAATCATTTCGATAACACCAACTTTGGTTATTCTGAAGGTTTTAAAAACATCATTTTGTTTCCCATTGTAATTTGAGGCTGATTGTAGGGTTTGCGGTTAAATGCTACAATGACAATGACATGAATAAATTATAAGATTCGAAACATAAATCTAACATCATGCTTTACATTAAAAACATGTTCGTATTTCTTATGATTTCCGTAAAATCCTAAATTTTCATCCGTGTTTTAAATAAATACCCATTAGATCATTACATAACTTCTTAGAAAGCAAAATAAAAATCCGCAAACATTAACCAACAAATCAAAACAAAACATGCACGTATAGAATTTTATTGTTCAATACAATATTTTTTGTTTTTTTGTGGTCTAGAAAGCTAAAGAAATCTACATGAAATATAATCAAGTAATCATACCCAAAGTATACCATCATCAGTAGAAACTACGGTAAAAATTGACAGTGATCAGGAAAAAGAAGTATATGATAAAAATACGGAGCTTTGGCTTGAGAAAAAATCATGAATCATGTAAACCCCATCACTATTACTATATTTACTTTAGTTGAGCTAGTCAGAATTTCTTGCTTTGTTCTTGAAGGAAACAAGAGAGAAAAAATACCGCAGAAAGTTACAAGAGAGAATACATTAACCTTTTCCTTTTTTGTCGTATTTTCATTGTTGTGATCACTCTGTTTCCCCAAGTTTTTTATAGCCTACACATTTATGCATTGAAACGAGACTTTTCATCCGCATTCTTATGTATGTCTTCACTTGATGACTTTTTCAAAATACCATTACATATTACTAAACCTTATACCATTCAACGAGTATACTCACAAATCATATATAGGCATGAATATGCCTACAACTGTAAGTTCAAATATATAAAAGCACTACTTACCGCAGTCAAACGGACGGATGTACATAATATTATGGTTTTTGAGAAGAGGGAAGAAGATCATTCATGTTCTTGTGAAGATGCCTAAAATGATTCTTAGCCGAACAGGTAAAGTTACAACAATAAGTATGAAAAAGCCGAAAACCCTAAGCCTGCACATGGCAAAGGCAGACTGAAATTGTTGTTACCAAATTCAGTTTTTAGATTCCTGCTCTTACCTTTACCTTACCCCTTATCAACCTTGTACATCTCCGTACATTTACCTGTTTTGGTTCCGTTG
This sequence comes from Lepidocyrtinus dapeste, assembly GCA_036850885.1. Taxonomy (NCBI): domain Eukaryota; kingdom Metazoa; phylum Arthropoda; class Collembola; order Entomobryomorpha; family Entomobryidae; genus Lepidocyrtinus; species Lepidocyrtinus dapeste. Next base: position 13,692 of record JAANSQ010000238.1, read on the forward strand.
TTCGCTTCGTTCCTTCCGCAGGCTTTTTTGTATGTACAATTCAAAAGATGAATTAAGCATACTAGACATTGTATTCATGTCAAGTAACACTTACGTACGGATAAATTTTTTTATATTTATGCGAGTAACAATGCAAGGCTCGCTACCTGTAATACACACTACATTGTTGTATGTAACAAGGCATTGTTTCCTTTCCGAAGCGATATTTCAAAGTGCTTTTTATTTTAAAAAGGAGGATTTGTGGGTTAAGATGGGAAGTACAGTTTGAAAGCTAGCGATCCCAACCAAGAGTATCAGTTTCCTCTAGCTGTCTCATACTATATGTGCGTCCCTTGAAATAGACTTCATAAGTTCATAGAATGGTAAGCAAAATAAATTGTTATAATTCAAAGAGGAATTAAAAGAAGAGTCTGCAGTGGAGTTACGTTTTAAATGTCGAACCGTTGGATGTATACATAACACTTGTAGCCTTCATTTCACAAGTACGAATTGAATTCATATTTAATCCTTCATTAATGCATGAGCATACTCACGCCATAATCCGACCACTAAACTATGCGAAGAAAAAAATTTAGTGTTGCTGTGTTGGTGCATTATTTTGTTCCCTATTCATAATCATGGTGCAAATGCAAAAGCAATCAAAATATTAAGTATATTATCAGCAACAACTCCTATTAGAAATATATTATCGGTGAAGTTCTGTAAGATTTAACTTGTGTTAATTTTTTTTCGAAAAAGGCCTGAAAGCAGTTCTATGTAGGGAAATGATGATTGGTGAAGGGAGATGTTAGTATGTTAGGATGCTATTAGCAAGGTTGTTCAACGCTAAACAATAGTGTACACACAACAAACTATAAAAAATGAATATTATTATTGTTATTGTTTGAGTCAATAGAAACGAAAATTACGCTATCACGCGCGGCATCATCGTACATCGCCTTGTTCTCAGATTACATATACGAATGTTTTACAGAGACCCGATCAAAAATCATTTGCTGAGCTTTTTATGTTCCGTTGATTGAGAGAAGAGAGGAAAGGGTGGTTATCTTTTTACACTTCGCCTGGCACACACACTGCTCTGCTCGTGGTTAATCATTAATTTTTTGAGACTCTCTCATGTAAAAAAATTTATGCAGTTTTAGTTTTGGATGTGTCCATTCCGATGAGTTTTATGCCTACAAAATTTTGATTAATTGCGGACAGCAACCTTTTCAGACCTGCATATTGCTGAATAAATTGCGCTTTCATATTCGCATTACTCCTAGTAAAGTTGAAATGTTTTGGTGAAACAGTTTTTAAAAAAATTATTTAATTTTTTTTCTCAGTAAGTGTTGTAAGTGTGATGGGGATGGAAGATAGTGCTTCATAATAAATGTGCAGTTTTCAAACGTGACGACACCATTTGCTAGATAGGTATGTAAATCCTCTTTAACATTTTTGCGTCGAAACATTCAATTGAGAAATGAAGAGTAAGTTCGTAAATATAAATATAACAAAGGTGTATGCAGCAGTGTAATTAGATTTGATTTCAATTTCATTTACGGCTTTTGGAAAGAAAGTTGTAATCCCAAATATTTTCATGAGGTCGAAATTGAGTGTAGTAAAAGTATACCAAATGATTTCATGATGATACCGGCACCAATGAATAATTTCGTGTATAAATGATTGGGTCTATAAAGCAGTTACTGAAACCAGCTACACGATTATTTGTGAAATTTTAAAAGCATTATTGATTTAATGCGGAAGTATTCGTATGAGCCTTTCCTCATCGTACTTTCAACTTAAAGATCTCGCTGAATAGATTAAGGGCAGTTTTCTAACGACGATGACAAGGAAAAGTGTTGACTGCGATAATCATAAAATACAGTTTAGCTATAACATAATGCATCGATAAACATTTCGTGCTTTGTCAGTGAAAACAAACTCTTCTTTTTTTTAATTTTTACTATCAGTTTTGCTGCTAGATAGTCCTAGTCAGCCAAGATGATCTAAAAAACGAGCACAAAATCACATATCTTGACTTCGCTCCCTATCGTAATTACATATTGCCAAATAAATTACTAGGCATAAAAACGTGAATTTCGTTATTTATTGGAAGGAGAAAACTTGATATTGACCATATCGTATCAAGTTCCTGGTTTGTAGTTTGTAAATACATGGGGTAAAAGTAACAAATATGAGAGGGAAAAATAAAGCTTGAGGTGTAAAATGGACGATATATGAACTTGAATAGCTGAAAACAGAATAATAGACCAATTTTTCCTTTCACGTCTTTCGTGACTCTGATGAATTGCGATTATTTTACTGGGCCATAAATGTTCACAAATGGGCACTTTTTGTTTGTTTTTATCAGGTATACATTGATATTGATATAAGCATTTTTTTAACATTACTTTTGGCACAAATAGTGCTCTTTTCTCTGTACTTTACAAGATTTTTTGATGCCTCGAGAAAAGATATTTTGTTGAGGAAAAGATAGACAGTTTGACTTTTTGAGGCAATAGATTAACATCGTGCTTTAGTGCAGGCACGTACATCCACGTAAACGCAATTTACCAATAAAAATTACTATATGCAAATGCAATGCATCATCTTTCAGAAAAACTTAAAAAACACTCCTCCACCACAAATGATAAGTACCTGCTGAATATTAGGCCTATGCAGTAAACTCATTTTTTCTTTCAAAAAAATCTTGGTAATGCAATGTCAGTGTAAACGAGCATAAAACTATTCCTCATTACTTGTCATCGCACTCAATTTTTTATCATTTTTCAATATTGGTAAACTGTATATTGGTGTGCTTCCCTGAAATTCCACCTTGCCATAATAAGCATCTAAAGTTAACAGAACTTTTGCTCAAGACAAAGTCACAAGCGTAATCTTTATGTTCCCGTTTTTTTTATATTTTCTTCGTCATGTTTTGCACAACGTAACGATACGGTGTGATACGTTGTTTCATGACTTCATGAGACTGAGAAACATCAAGGTAAAAGCTTTTCAGGCGTCTGGCGACAAATGTATATAAACACTTGCTCATACAATAGTTTTGCCATAGAAGAAGAAGACACATATAGGCAGGAATTTTTTTTCAAGTTCAGTTTGTCGATCATCCCAATCCCATCAGCATAAAAAATACAAAGGAAGCAATATAAATGTACGTGAAACAATACTACGTGTTGGTTCAAAACTTGAGATAAAAAAGCCTCTAGTAAAGTGAGTAGTGAGTGAGTGAGCGTAGTAAGTTAATAGCCAAAGTCGAGAGAGTATAGTAAAATACATAAAGCATTTTCCTTGGTCATATTTTTATGTGATGGCAAGTAGTTCGTAAAATGAAGATTGTATTGTATTACATACAAAAAGCATACTCTGTTGCTTCTGGCTGGTTTGTAAAAAATATGAAATATTTTATAGCTTTTTGTTGTGTGGGAGTTTTCAAATGATAATGATGACGGTATTGCTGTTAGTAAAATGAAGCTTTTCCTACGTTTTAGGCTATCTCTGCGTGTGATGATGACAGAAAATAAAAATGAGATTTTTTTCGCTAAACATGATTAACCTGCATTTATTTGATTAGTACTTTAAACAACTGCTAGCTTTTTGCTTGGAGGATATGTGCTAACAAGCATCATCCTGCGAAGCTAAATTGTGTAATATGATTTTCCACTGTGCAATTAAAAAGAGTTTAAGAGGTTTTGTTTATGGTATCTGTCCAGCTACGATAATTTCAGGTACATTACACGAAAGATGAACAATATCAGATTATTAACTGAGGATGTGACTATTTGTATCAATTTTGTGTGATTGACTAATGATTGATTTAAAGATTATGATATGAGGATGATATAGGATTATCTAATGACGAGAGATGTGGATAAGTAGGTTAGCTAATAGCTAATTATAATTAGGTTCACACGTATACATGTTTTAGTTCACCACAGGGTATAGGGTCTTTGTCTTTGTTAGGTAAAATGAAGTAGAATCGCCGGATCCGGCCGCTAATATGTAGTTTACATAATTCAAATACTGGGATTTGATGTGGTGAGCATGATTTGATTTCAAGTTGGTTTGCGTCTTTCTGCAGCAAAATTAAAATGCGCAATTAAGTAAGCGCTGTTGCTGCTCTTGACGTTTCGTTTCATCAAGAATTCATGATTCATGTAAATCAAAAAATAATTTGGATGGATGATGCCGTTTGCCATACCCATGCAAAAGACAGTAAACGGTATGTGAGCCCTTGCACTGCAAAACTGCAATGCAACACAAAAGTCTAAAAATTAACTTTGAAAATGCTGCAAAGTGTATCAGAGAAGAGGAAGAAGCTCACAAATACTAACTAAGCGTTCATCCGTTCATCTTTTCATCCGTTTTGGCTTCGGCTTTGTAAAAGATCAAGCTTCTATTGCTACTGCATCCATCATCATCGTTCATTTCATATCTTCATCTTCATGTGTGCATGTTTACATTTTTCTTGTCATATGGTGCATTTAGTTGTAATTTTTACGTTGACCTCAGCATCCTTGATAAGTTTTTCGGTGCCCTTCCACACGCATTTATTTTACGATTGAGTAAGTTTCAAATGTAATTTACCAATTAATATTCACGTACTACCTACTTTCAATTGAATACGTGTAGGTTTCAAGGTTTTGTATCAAAAGTAAAAGTGAGAGTTTCAAAAAATGTCTCAAATTTTTTTTTCTCCAATTTATTTTTCACCCATCTAAATCACGTAATTCTTTATGTACAATTGTGTACCTTTAGATTTTAATTTGATTTGATAACTTATATTTGTTTTAGGGTTTATTGTGTTTTTTGCTTTCTTCGTGAATGACATAAAAAGCTTAGAATAAGAGACTCGTTGATTAGTTGGAGCATATTTATATAATTTCCATAACCTTGATTCGCAAAAACGTGTTAATGAATGATAATTACTCCGTCAAAGTGAATAAATACGCGTGTGTTGAAGAGATAATGCGCTGCTAAGCCATGTCATTTTTTTGAGAAAATGTTCAAGCTTATGATGACTGTCTCTGTCTGCATCTGCGTTGATTTATTGCAATTACATTATTCACAATATAGTTGGTTATATGTTTGTTGCAGGTTATTTAATTTTGTTTGAACACTGCTACCAACAAGACTGACCTCTGATCTGGATGGTTGCTGAGAAGACTTGAGCGTCTTGGACATTTCTGCTTACTGCTCAACTCTACTAAACGTTCGTGTAAAGAGAGATTACATTTGCGGTAAAGATTACCGATTGGATTTAAACGAAGGAGGTTGTCCTCAATTATGGAATAGAGTGTACACAACCCATCGACGGCATCGCCTTTTTAGGAATGGAAGAAAATGAAGAGAAGGTGTGTTGTGTTGTAGATTTTACATTATTACCATTCACAATTTTTACATTACCATTGCAAAACTACTATAGTCTACATGGTAGTTGGTCAAGTATAAAGATGATTGTAAAAATGATGATGTTTTCAAACTTGCCCATACATCCCTGTATTTATTGAATGAATAGAGTGAAAAATGTTTAAACTTTTCACAAATTAGTTTCTGTTAGAATGCTGAAGAAAGAGGAGGCACGCACCAAATTTTGTCAGAGAGAAGTGATAATGGTGCCTTCTCTGCCTAATTTTTTTCTTTGTGTAGTTAAGAGGTTTAGGAGTCCGGTTGATAATCTTTGTGAAAGTTTAATTCTCCAAACATGTCTTCTGCTACTAGTACCAGTGCTGATCAATACATCAATTATATTTTACCTTCGCAGATTCGAATCGAAAGGATTTTGGGCATATCGGTGACTAGTAATGCTCACTTTGACTGTGATTCAGGCCTTGTGGCCTACCCTGCCGGGTTAGTGATTTAGTTAATTGTGGTTAATATTCTAACGCGACCAAAGTATGCATTTCTTATTTTATGTGTTTATTTAGGAATACGGTGGTTCTACTGGACACTGGGAGTGGAACAGTAGTCACACACATAGTATTAGAAACGAGGAAATCAATTAGTGCATTGCAGCTTAAAAGTAATTCGCTCCTGTTTGTCGCATCAGAGGAGGCGAATTTCTTACGTGTAATTAATTGGCAGTCTGGACTAATTAAGGATATCGCTCCTTGTCAAAATGTCGTTTGTGCCGTGAGTAGTTTTTAAACTTGAAGTGAAATAATTCAATTAAGATTTCAATTATTCAATGGCAATGGATTATGTTTAATAGGCCGTTTCGAGCGTACTGGGCTTACTCGTCACAGTTGGCTCCGACCGGGTGGTTTCCGTATGGGATTTTAAGGGACTCACTGGAGCGCCCAGTAGAAATGGGAATACGCCCGTTGGAACCCCCACTGGGCAGCCAAATTCAAATCGTGGGAGAAAGTTAGCATCTAGCTCTGTAGCTTGTAAAGTTTCTTGTGTTTCATTCTCTCCCGACGGCAACTTTTTTGTTACTGGCGGTACTCGTCATTTAAAGTTTTGGTATCTTCAATTAGGAAAAGTAAGAAAATAATAAATAGTAGAAAAAATAGTTATTCTCTAACCAGGTGTGAAAACCCTTGGATTAAATATCAGTAAACTAATGACGATATTTCATCCTTATTCTATTTTCGTCAGAATGAATGTGTTTTAACTGGTAGACCAGCCATTTTAGGCAGTGAGCATTCAAACGCTGATTTTAAGGACGTTTTGACTGATGGAAGTACGACTTACGCTGTAGCCAATTTTGATGGGACTGTGTCTGCAACTCGTAAGAATATCGGAGAGCTTTACTATATTTTAGGTTTTTTTTGTACTTAATTCAAATATTTTGTTTTACTCCTTAGTGTGCCAATTCGACGAAAGACGCTTTCTTGACAAATGGGTTCAACTCAAGGTACTTTTTCAAGTTAATTTAGCTTGAAATAATTTCGCCCTTCTGTTAATCTTCTTTCTTCCAAAATTAGACAAAACAAGCTTTCTGCATGTGTATGGATGAAGACTTGATATTCATCGGATGTGCAGAAGGACTCATACGGTGCTTTAGATCTGGAAGACTAGAATTTATTGCGACTTTACCTCTGCCACATCATTTAGGAGTGGATGTAAGTGTATACTAATAATATTTCTCCGTCCTTTTGTAATCTCTGCTGGTAATTTATGATTTTTCTTTTAAAATGGCATTATTTTCTTTTTTTATGGCAGATTGGGAAAGTAACTGATGTCACTATGCTCTCATCTCACCCTCCTGGATCCAAGTTTCCTAATGTTGTGGGAATACGTGCACCAGGTGGTAAAAAGATTGTAGCCGTGTACGCCGATCATAGTCTTTACACGTGGGATGTGCAAGATATCAAGAGAGTACGTTACAAATTCTAGGGTTTAAAAAAGCGTAATCCCATTTGCATTGCTTGTTCTTTTCTCCGTATCTACGGCATCTACGCTGCAGCTTTATAATTTTACAATTTACCTTCTCAATGCCGATTCATCATTGTGGGACAGTGCCTTGTAAACCCATTAAATTTCGCCTTAAAGAGAATGGACACACCTAATCACTGCAATTTGTGCGTAGGTGGGCCTGTCTCATTCTTGGCTGTGGCATTCCGGCTGTATTTGGGACCTCTCGTTGGGAAGCGCCGTCAACAACAACACCCAACCCTCAGGCGTACCAGCCGCGTTTCAGTCTTGGCCTGTGTTTATAACTTGCTCCAACGACGACACTATACGAACATGGGATATCCTAAGTCAAACCAAATCCAACCTATATTCGAATGTAACTCTTTAGTTTAAAAAAAAATCTTTCATTCATTCGTTTATTCATTCATGATACTATGATTTGATGACAGCTGCACGTCTCTTTAAAGATGGAATCATTTTTTTTGCTCCTTGTTTGAAAACAATAGGAATGTGTGGATATCAAGTACATCTCCACTAGACATTTAGATTCGCCTTTATTTATCTCGCATGGGAATGGCGTCCGTTGTGTGGGTAAGATTCTATTATGAATAGAATATAACGTATTCAATATCATATTATATTACATATGGATTAAATAAATGACATGATTCACGATTCGCAGGTATTGGCTCTTCATTTGTATGCTGCGGGGACAGACAAGGAAACCTACGACTTTGGCGATCCAAATCTAAGAATGAGCTGATCAAGATCAAAGCTCACAAGGAAGAAGTGCTCGCAATGGATGTGAAAGCTTCATTGATTGCTACTGCTTCTCGTGATGGCACTGTAAATTTATACAGCATTGGACAGGTTAGACAAAGAAATCGATATCGTTACATCACCAATTATAACTGGAAATTGATTCTACTTGTTTTTATGACTCCTGCCTTTTATGGGAGGTGAATAAAAGAAGGTGAATCTTTTTGCTGAAATCATCAATCAATTGGATGTTTGTTTGTTACAAGAGTTCATTTACTTTTCTAGGAAATTGAAAGACTGGCGTCACTCCAAGAACACAAGGGATCAGTGACTAGTGTCAAGTTTTTAATTTCTGATAGGACTATACCACCATCTTTAAATGTTATCTCTTGTGGGGCGGATAAGAACTTAGTGTTTAGACAAGTCGTGTGCAAATCTGGTGGTTGTGGGAGTTCTAGTGTAGACCCAGCCGCGGAAACCCTGGATATTCTGCAACCGGATTGGGCAGGAGATGTAGAAGTTCATGTGCAGCAAGTTGTTACGAGTAAGACTCCTTTGTTTGATTTGGAGTTGGACTCTGGGGGGAAACATGTTCTTGTGGCGTGTCAAGGTTAGATATTATTTAATACATGAGTATTAATTGTATTCAATTTTAGCTAAATGTTTCCAATTTATTTTTATGTCAAGACGCTTGTGTTCGAGTGTATAATGTGTCGACGGGAAAGCATAGTAAAACTTTACGTAGCTCCAGTCCCACCGTTGTGTTAGGCACTATAATTAAAGTTACGCTGGATCCTAGTGGTTATTATGTTGCTGTTGCTTCCACGGATAAATCCATTACTGTATTCGATTACTACAAAGGAGATATCGTTGCCTCTTTGGTAAAGTTACCTAAGATCTTTGAGTTTTGAGATTTAATTTATTTTACGATCCCTTTAAATTCTTTTAAAAATTATATTAGGTCGGTCATTCGGAGCTAGCCACTGCCTTAAGGTTTTCGCCAGACTTTCAGACCTTGCTGTCTGTTGGCGGAGACTCTTGTGTTTTTGTGTGGAATCTACCACGCGAAATGGTTGTCACAATGGAGGCTCGCATGGGAGAGAAACGATCTCGGCAAGGGTCGAAAAAGTCAATTACTCCTGCTCCGTTGTCTGACTCTCCAACGAACCCTCCTTCCCCAGTCCGACCTGATTACAGGTATATCCTCTCAGATTTTTGAACTATTAAGATCATTGAATGATATTACGGTGTAAAAAATTTTATGATCGCTCCTTACTTTCAGATTCAGTTTTGGACAACTACCGGACTGGGCAAAGAAGCAAATGAAAGGTGAAAGTGCGTCATCATCTCCTGTTCCAACCAAACGACCTTCTATTACACTTCCTCAGGGAAAATGGAGTGAGCGAGTGGAGCAAGCATCCGGAGCAATGACCATCAAATCTTTCTATCATAATGATACCGTGGTGCCTGTACCATTTGCGAAAGCAACAACAAATGAGAATTTGAAGGATGTTGCTGCCGACAGTCCCGAGCCCACCAGTATAGCCACTGAGGCTTTTTCAAAAACTAGTACAAGTTCCGATAAGGAAGGCGAGAGCCGAAGTTTCGAGGAAACTATGAAGCGAGGACCAGTAAGTGTTTACAAAAATAAAAATTAATTTGCCATTCATTGAAAAAAGTCATTCAATCAATCAAATTATCATTGTTTCACAGGAAGTGGACGACGGAGAGTCCACTGATTTCTACTCAGACGTCGGGAAATCTACCGACGGTGAGACAGTCGAGGTTCCTCGTGTTCAACTTAACAAAGTCAGATCCGGTAGTGATACCGATGACAGTGGTTCCGTTCGATCATCCAGTCGCACCATGTCTAGTTTTAATGCGTCTTCTAATCAACCTTATGAAATCGTTCGAAGTCGAAACGCGGAGCTGATCATGTCCGTAAAACTAAAAAATCGCGAAATTTCAAAAAGCCGCCTGGAACTAGAAAAACGACTTGAGGAGACTAGGAAAAAGCTTCAAAGTGTAAGCATTTTAACGTTCTCATCTTATCATGAGAGGAAAATTGTCTGACCATGCTTTATTTCTTCCAATCCTTCCAGATCGGATACAAATCTATGAGCCAATCGACACAAGATTTAAGTAGAAATTACGGGAAAGGTAAGTGTCCTTTGACAATTTTATGACAACTCATCTTCGTAGTTTAGCTTATTATATAATGCGTGTACTCAGCCTATTCGCTTTTGGGAAACAAAAGGTACAAAATATTAACCAGAGCAGTTTATAAAAGTACAATGACTTAATTGGCGTGGTTTTGATTGGATTTAATAATATTCTTTTCTTGTGGGGTTTCCAAACTTTTCTTGGTAGTTTTCACTCTTAGCGCACTCATTTTAATGAACCACGCAAACTCGGTATTTAAGTCAGCAGCTAACGTCACAGCCATTGGCCCCACTCCAAGCCCAACTCTTCCACTACGTCCACCTTCTATTTTACAGTCTATGCAACAACTTCACCTTCCCCAACATCAGCACCATCATCAACAACAATACAGTTTACATCCTTTTCAAAATGGAGTAGTCGGATTTTCGTCTACAACAACAACCACCGGAAGTTCTTCCAATTCTACTTCAAACTGTTCTAGTTTAAACTCCATCTCAATCTCAGCCTCTGCCACGACCTCTTCAATAAACCCCCCTTCGACAACGACTGCTGACGCTAATAAACTTGCGTGTACACGCCATGCTGACTCGACTCACTCAACCTTTCCTGTCGCTAATTGCACCAATCATACACTTGCAAATAATCTATTCTCCAAGAATATCAATAATGTTAAAAATATGAAGGTTATGCAGTGCGTTGTTCCTCCGTCCACGAGAAATTGTCTTGCTCCTTCTCTAGGTCTGGGTTATAATCGCCATTTCATTTTGCTTCCATGCTTTTTCGCCTGCCGTTCAATTTTCTTTTGTGAACATCTTTATAAAACATTTCCAACGGTTTTTCTGGTTTAATCTTTTTTTTTTTACCATTGTACCTATTCTTAAGGCATGCGCATGGTATAGATTTTGGTGACTTCCGTTGGTCTCTAAATGTTCTGGTGCATAAAGAATCGTATCAATTTTTTTCTTCACTGTATTAACGCTTGAGTCATGTTGGTAGAATATACTATTTTGTAATTGTGATTATAAAGTGTTGATAGTGATTATGTTAATCGAATGTTTATTGTATGGAATGCGTTTTTTGTGATTTTTGAAATTTTTGATCCCTAGAATATCTGGATGATACAGATGATGATAGAGAAGAGGAAGTAAACAGTAACAGTGGAATCCGGCGGACATGTTCCCTCTCCGACTTGAATGCAATCCCCTTGAATAATCCTAACAGTAGTTCTAGCTCAACAGCCCCGAGAAGGAAACGTTCTTTCCACAGACACCGCAATGGTTTTTAGTTTATTTTATTTTATTTATTAACCTATCTAGTTTTGTTGTAGTCTCCCTACACTTTGAATTTTTCTTTTGGAAATTATTTTGGTTGCAATATGTGTAAATAATTTTAGAGAATGTGTTTAAAGTTTAAACTGCACCAGATTATTTTTTCAAATGGTTTTGTTTCCTAAGTTGATTATATGCTTTTTGCTGCTGCCAATTAGATTTGAAAATTGGAGGGTGCACGTGCATGAGATATAATCTAAGTTTGCGCTGTTTCCTCGTATTTGCAGATAAATCTAGAAACCAGGCTAAAGGTGCTTTTGATCCGCAACAGCCGCTTTTAACTAGAAGTGTTTCTGTCTCTGCCTTAATGAATCCCGCACAGGTAAAAAAACGGTTTAGCATTCTACCTAACGACAGTATTCGAACAAAGACGGTATTCGATGGGATTTACTGTTAATATTTATTTGCATGTGTAGAGCGACTCGGAGCCGGAGTCAATGCCTGCAACTCCTAGTTACATGTCTAAGACTATAAGTTCTCAAGGAAAATCTAGGAAAAAGCCTTCTACTGTCATTTCTGCCTATTCTCAAGGTACTCCTTACAAAAGCATGATGGAGTTTTTTTTGCACAAAAGCTTTTACAATATAATTTTAAAATTCCATTATGTAATTTATTAAGCTTGAAGTAAGTATAAGCTAATAAAATTATATGAGGTGGTTGATGTAATCTTCACAGAGAATTTGAGAGATGGAGGAAGTTCGAGATTGCGTGTGTCAGCCAGCGAACAAAATTTAACTAAGGTTGGTACCTCCAAAGCCCCTGTACCTATGGCCAGGAGTAAAGTTAATACACCGGCCATGAAGAAACCTCAACAAGTTCATGGCGTGACGAGGGGTATGGCCGTGGCAAAAGTTACCGGAGTGCGTCAGGGTGAAGCAGACGATGGTAAGTAGAAGGAAGCAAAGCTTAGTGAAGCGAAAAGACAAATAACTTTGGTGACCATGAATTTTGTCATTTGGTTGATTGTAGTGAGCTTAGCTGCAGCATCTTCCAGTGTGGAAGCTTTGAAGAAATCACTGGACCAAGTTATCCTTCTACGTCACAGGGTCTCTTACGAGAATATTCCTGAAGATGCTCCAATTTGTAGAATATTAGATGATGGTCTCCGTGCGGTGCAAAGGGCACTACATGAGACTGTAATGTTTCAAGACACTAGGCCAAAAATCATAACTGAACATGAGCCTACAATTTTATAGCATTCAAACTCCTTAAATTAGAAGTCTTCCTCAAACTAATAAGTTAATGTAAGCTGTATGTATTTTTGTAATAAAGTTAGGACCTGTCTTTGATAAAAAGGCTAGACATTTCAAAGCGAATCCGTTTTACCACTTTAAAGTAACTGACGAAAAAGAATAACGATTCTTTGAAAATTAAATAATTTCTCTGTTGGAGAGTATTGCATAATTTAATATTTTCTCAAGCTAAAAATAGGACAGTAAAATGATTTAAAATGATTGCAGTTTATTATTTTACAGAGATAACTTTACAAAAAAATATTTCCTCCTTCAAAGAGTGCCAAAGATTATCCTTCAAAGGTGTGTAACAGTCCGAAAGAGATACTAATTCTTAAGTGACATTTTTATCTATGTTCATTTTACTAATTGTGTACTATGCTAATTCTGAATAAGGAGAATCCTTATTCGCTACGTGTGTAATACATTGTGATTTTTCTACCGCGAATTTTTGGAGGTTTTTATCAGTGTTAAATAAATAAAATGCATTAAAACCTTGAAAGAAACAAAAACAAAGCTTTACGTTTCATCTTTTTCAACTTTTCATTCCAAACTACCCCAATCTCAAATCATTGTTAAGAGAAAATCGAGACGATCATATGCCAATGGCAAAAATTAATGAATCGTTAGGTCATTAGAAATTCTTGGTCTCTTGAAATTCCTTTGGTTCGAATTCCCGATTGAGGGTAAACCTATGGATGGTTAACAAATGGATTCCTCAGGTGAAAGGAAAATGCAATATTCCCAAAAACTTTGTCCAAACGTGATTGGATGAAGCGGTTGGAATTTTCGTAATCAATCCTATTTGTAACGTCGTCATAATTCTGCCCGACTCTTTGATAGTATGTCTCACTTTGCCCCAACCTGAATTGCAATATCAAGGTGATTATGGTGCATAAAGAAATGAGTAAATGTCTAACGGAATTCATTTTCATGAACTACCAGAAACATAATCCCCTGGAAGAGTTCTTCTAGTGAATATTTTATACTGCATCTTCTTCCACAGCCCATTCAAACTAAACTCACAAGAAAACTTCTGCCTAAGTGTGTATATGATGCGATGTGACGATAATCATTTCCAGAATGTGCCATTACTTCTACCATAATTTTGAGGCGGATTATCACTAGAATCCATTACCCATAATATGCTCATTTTAGCTCATTCTTTGATGCTCGTTTACATAATGCGCATAAAGTAGTAGATAAGATATCTTAATAGAAACTTGTACTTTCATTCAATGTGTCTTCGGCTTGTAATACTAGGCTTGGCAGAAGGATGAGCCAGAGATATTTTTACACTTCCTCTACAATCTTCTGCTGACTTTTAGTCTAATTTGCTATGCTAGTTCTGGTACACGTGGAATTCAGGTTTTCTGAATGGAGGAAATAGTACAAGATACGCATAATAACTACCAGCAGATTACAAAATGCCAGCTAAAGAGCAATGCGTATGATGCCTAATTACATTAGCATTGTAGTAGCTTTAAAAGCAGGGACAAATTAAGACTTTCTACTCAATGGAAGGTTAGCAAACAAGATAAACAATTTTCTACATGACATTCTCTTGCTAGAAGTAATATTTCGTGTAGTAACACAATAGTTTGTGCATATCATTGCAACGAGAAATCAGAGGAAGAGCAAATACTTAAGTTGCTTTAATCCATGTGGAATGTTTTACATACATCCAAGGAGTAACCGTAACTGTAAAAATATGCATATCCTTTTGATCTTCCGAATTTATTATTTAACAAAAAAGCCTTTGTCTTTCAGATACTTTCGTTTTCATTGCCTTTTGTAAGTTTGTATGCATGCATTTTCCTTGCACATGCACATGCCTGTTTTGAATCTTATGGACAAGTCCTTTCTCTGGAATTCTTTTCTCGAAAAAAGTGCCACAAAATGAAAGCCCACATCATGACTGTCTTTATTGTTACTCCATCACCATCACTTGATAAATTCACGAGGCAGAACAATAATATGAAAATAGGGGAGAAAAATGCAATGCAATGCAATGCAGCAATTTAAGTGGTTCCTTTTATGGCGAAAATGGATAGGGGAAAATGAAAATCCGGCTATTTACATTGCTTTACATACGTTAAACATGGTACGTTGCATATGGAATGACAGTATGACGGGAGCTACACCCTACTTGAATTTGATTACTCTAAGAAATGCCTGCGTTCTCCAGAATTCATTTCAAAGCCGTCAGAATACAATTGAGAAATAATATAGGCAATTTATGGGGATATTACGTTCACACACATGTTAAGTACACAAGGATCTGCCGGTCATGATTGGAATTTACATTGCACCATATGAGACGCAAGATAAGATGGGTGGAGATATAGTGGCGTATCAAGAAAACTGTTAATGTTATGGCAAGTTAAACCAGAAGGAGTATCATTTTATAGTAACAGCTTTTGTATGGTTGCATGCCCTCCTACATCCGTTTAGTTCTAGTTCCCAGTTGTCAACTTTGATTGACTTTTTTCCGCTACGAAAAAGATGCAATTTCTGCCAATCAAAAGAAAAAGACACGAAATGCGGATCAGCATAATCACAAGGCTGTGCATGGAGTACACTAAAAGTCACAAAATATCAAATACGTAGTTCTCTTTCAGGTAAAAGTATTGCAACATTTAATTAATTTTACTATTTTTAATCGATCTATACATAGTTTCCAAAATCTAAACTTATGATTATACTTATGGCACGTGAAATGAAAACTTCCATTATACGAAGTTCGAACCAACTAATTTGCATGCAAATGAACCTTATTTGGCATTCACTTTACCACACAACAAGTTTGATTCAATTCTATACCTTAAAACACAACAGGAGTTTCACCAGAGATGTAGTCATAAATTATACTTGAAACTCCTGCCTTTGTCTAACAAATCAAAAACGTACCAACATTTCTATTCCTATTCCATTGTTTAGCTCTTGAATTCATTCACTCCATTATGTACGAGCCCTTTGTTTCGCAATTTGCTCTACCTTCAGAAAAGAGACATGAACCCAATATTTTATCATGGAAGTGGATGAAGTTTCCCTACTATAACAATAAGTCAAAAAATTTCCGTGCCGTGTTCAAAGAAAAATGAAGCTCATTATTACATTGCTCGTAACTGTTTTGTTTTCTGATGGTTTCTCACAAAATAAAGGCTAAAGGGGTTGGTAGCCTTTCTATAAAGTAATACTGCTCAAGTTCTTTAAGAAAAGTTTCCAGGACGTGCTCTGCTCTCTACTTTCTCTAAAAGTTTCTGAATTAAAATAACGTTGATTGAATGAGAGCAGCATTTGGTGTTCGGGTAGATATTTGGCACCATCATCAAGTTCTTTCCTTCCGCTTGTCTTAATGTTCCATATAATGCGCACCTTCACTTACCCAAAAGCAAACTTTATAAAAGGGTTTTCATCAAAACCTGACTCATCCCACCTACTTTGATTCGTTCTGGTCGTCAGTCACAGACTCTCATTATTTCATGAACCATAACCCATCCGAATTTCGTTCATGCTTTTTAACTGACTATTGTAGACTCACTGTTCACCAAGCAAAGCAAATAACAATTTTGAGCTAAGAATAATAAAAAAAGGCTCTACATTTCTGACGAAAGCGAGGCGTTTCCGAATGACAAGGAAGGGGAAGCAAATCCTCTCGTCATAAAAGCTGCATGAGTATAGCATGTTCCAAGAAAAGTTTTGAGTGGCACTACTTAACGCTCCCCAGTTAGCACATGATCGTCGGGGAATTCTTGGCCGGTTAATATTATGAACT
>JAANSQ010000239.1:0-30173 GCA_036850885.1 Lepidocyrtinus dapeste
CGAACGAAAAAATTTCAATCGAAAAAGGGCATCAGCGTACCTTACTTTAGGCAGGTATGCGGAAAAAAACAACTTGGGAAATTTTGTAAATGCCTCATATATATAATAGCTTAATGGATTCCTTGTAAATTTAGTATTCCTCTCAAAAAGGCTCACATAAAGAACATTGGGTGAACAAAGGTTATAAAAGTCTTAATTCTGTTTTTGTTGGAAACTAAGAACAGTGGTTTTGGCATGTACGAAATGGGCATTTAATGGAAAGCCACTATGCCTATTTACCTATTTACTACACAACATTACCCAACACTTTTCTTTTCACTTTCAAAGTTCTCGCAAATGTTACAAATGGACCACACTTTACCCCGATTGTGTAAAAATAAGTAGGGCTGGTTCTGCGTTGCAGATGTACATTTACCTCCAATAATAGGTGTGTTTTATGCAGTGACTTCATTCAAAGTTTTACTTTAGCTTGAGAAATAATACATAAAGCCATGTTTTCAAGCATTCCTAGTTTTTAGATGTAATGTGTGCAATATTGTATTGCGGATAAGTTTTTCGACGGGCGAAATTTCCCCGATGTATTGGAATGACTGGTGTGAGGTCAATTTAGCCTACTCTTGGTTTAGACTACCAGAGCCATTTGAAGTTAACTTACGCTAATAGCCCAATGACATGAACTGTTTGTTCATGGCTGGTTTGCAGGTTTTGCTAAAGAAAAAAGCTAAACATTAGTGTCTGACCTGGTTTTGTTTTATTTAGAAGAAAAAGTATTATTGTTTATGAGAATTTGTAGCAGACATTTTTACGTTAGGTTGGGTTTGATTAAATTATATGAATCCAATTAGAGAGCGATTTGAAGTAATCATAAAAAATGGGGAGGGATTTTTAATAGCAATCCCTTTTAATTATACCGCATAAATTTTTAAGACTATCTTTTGGAGGAAGGTCTAAATTATTCCTACACGTGTTATCTACAAAACCAAATGTTAGACTCACAACTGGGAATGAAGACAAATCCCTTGTCTATATGGAACGAAATGCATTACAATTTACATCGTGACTTGAATGCTTGTGCACAAAAGTACCTTTTCTTTTTGCACCTTCTCTGAATCGTTTTGTATTTTGCGGAAATCTCTACAAGGGTCCACTTACTTAGCAATACATTTTATATCAAAATCAAGTAAACAGAGAACTAGATGTGCTTAAATGGTTGTATGGATTAACCATAAAGGAGTCGAGTCCAGAGAGAAGAACATTGGCCGTAGGTACCCCAGCTCAGATAATGAGGCAATTTTTTATAGGTTAAGTGGTCAAACGGGACAACGGGAGTTGGATGGTTTTCAAGAGATCCAAACCGAGATTTTTTATACGGCCTTTTATGTTTCATATTTCCCATATTTGTATTGGAGTCAAAACCGGATGTAAACCGGATTAAAAATGCTAGTTATATTCAGTCTTACTGTTATAATGAAAATATATATTCTGTACAGGCAGTACGGAAGTACGAACAATAAAAAATTCACGCTAATTAATGAGACAAAGCCGCATACTACCTAATTTTCTACCAAAAAACTCATTTTATAAACATTGCCATATAAATAATTACGGTTTGGTATCACTGACATGTTACTACTTTTATCTAATCATATTCGCAATAGGATCATTTATACCACCCTGATATCTAACATATTTAGAATTTAAACCGTTGTTCACAGAGAATCAAATGTGTTTAATAATTGTTAAAATAGATTTTAGTAATGAATTAACTTTCCTATTAGGATAACACATATGTACATTAAAATAACAGAAATTTAATTTTATTTCAGGTGGCTAACATTTTTGACTTGCATGAATAAATGTTTGCAAATGAATGCATAACAAGTGGAGCTATAATGATCAGTGCCTGTAAAATTCCTTTTTCTTGTCTTCAGACCCATCGTCTCCATTTTTTCCCACGAGGATTTAATGATTTAAAATCCCAGGCAAGCGGTATCCACACATCAAAGTTGTTAGAGAATGGAGATGATTTCATGTCGACAACAATTTGATTTGGACTTAAACTTGTAGCTACCTCCCAAACCATATCAGTTGTTGTTGACGGCAGTTGATGCTGACGTATGTATCTATGCAAACTTTATACCGTCGAAAGTATGGTTCATAAGCAGTTATCTTCTCTTAAATAGATAATGAAATTGTTAAGATGCAACTATGAGTGCATAATTTTTGCATAATGGGTGTAATTCTCAAAGTTGGCGGATACGATATAATGCTAAGAAAACATGAAACCGTTGGTAGTCTAGTACCGTTTAAAAAGTAATTTGAGGAAGCAATTCCGCAAGTTTTCCGGTAGCAAGCGTGTCTATGTTTCTGTCTTTCTATGCAAAGCGGCAAAAGGGCAAGATGTCGGCGGCAGCGCTTAATCAATTACGTCTTGCAGATAAAACTCTGATTTTAAGTCCTTTTAGCTAGTCTAAAGTCAAATAAAAACGAAAGGAAGGAATGAAAACTGCATTGTATGGTGTCAATCAAATCTATTCAATTCAAAGGAAGGGGATGATTGAGTACCAAGCCATAAAATTGCGTCAGATACAGCTTTTAGTTTTGTATTTTCCGAAAGTGTTCTTCGTTTAGATTTAGTATGCGCTTAGCTTTTCGATTTCAACATTTACTGCAATTTTCACACAATAAAAGTTTGTTCAATTTAAATACAGCCGGAAGTGAGAAAAGACTATGCATATTTAGACGATTGTTATCTGTTAGCGAAAATGTACAATTCTAAAAATTCTAAACAAATTACAAATGGCAAAGTTAGACTTGTAATATTATTAGGAGCAAATAAGCAAATTACTGAATTAAAGTGTACTGTTTTCTAACAGTTTCGTAATCTTGTATGAGTAATAATTTTTTAAAAATCGCATGAGGTACTTTAAGTGGAAGCTTGTTTAGAAATGTTGATAACAACCCTACCACTTTTAGTGTATTGTCCATCTGTACAAAACAAATTAAGGCTGTAACGTCCTGGCGTTATTTTGTCTTTACCCTCTGACAGATTTAACCTTAATTTAACATCAAAACTTTTTCCTACTCTCTGATCGTCAGGATTTTCTTCTAGAATGGGAATGGTTTCAATGATTAATAATTCGGTTCTATCGGAAGTGACCTGAATTTGCATGTTTTCTTCCTCAAAATCAAAATTTTCTTCCACAATGATTGGAATTTCATCATTTATGACCGTATTCTCATTTGCATTGTCAAGATCAACGTAGAGTTCCTCGTCTGGAACGATAATTTCAGGTGGATCATTCACGTCCGTCAACGGAAATCTAAAGTGAACTCTTATTTGTTTTGGGTCGGAGGCGGGGCTGCATGTGTAGGTCACATTACGCTGAAGGGTTCTGACATGCTCTGACTTCATGAAATCAGGGAAGTAATCCGTCGTCTTGTACACATACGAGTTAGGATACCGAAGTCCAGTCAGGTATTTCACGTGAGGATAGGATGAGGCGATCGAACCATCAATATTTTGTGTCGTTACGTTCCTAATATAAAAACAAATACATAAAATTGATATCACAATTCATAAAACTCAATTACAGTTGCGGTAAGAAAACGGCCTTTTTTACCAGATAACTTCATCAGGACCAAGTTTTTCCGAAATCTGTTTTCCGGTAATGACCCACAACTCAGGATTAAATTTATCCACGACTGCGTCGCCAAACTCACAATCCTCTGTCGTGAAAATAAATAGGTCCATTGTGAAGTGACAAAGTGAATGAGAAAAAAATAATTGATTGATTGATAGGCTTTTCTACCTGAAGCGAATGTAATTGCTAGAAAAATGTGTATTAGATTACTCACGCGCATTCACCACCAGAAATAATAAAAACCTCATTAAAACGGCGACTTGAATCCATCTGAACTTATTTCTTGAGTATGATAGCCCTAATGGAGACTTTGATTGACCCATTTCTTTCTTTAAAGTATCAAAAAGTACAAGAATAAGTTCACTTTGTTATGAAACGGCTAAAAAAGGGACTGAAACGAAAACGATCAAGCGATGAAGGACTTGATTATAATATCATGAGAAAATAATCGGCTAGACTATCACTGACATTTCAATCTTTTTATGCTAATTTGTCTCGTCTACCACAACGGCTACTGTATTATTGATGAGCATTAGAGGTACTTTGGGCGCTTTAATACGTGTTCACCTAATTTATCTTCTTCACTTTAATTGTGATTTGACCTATGTGCGGACTTTGTTATCATGAGTCTTCCCGCAAAGCTTGTAAGAATTTTGCATGAAAAAAATTGTGAGCTGTGATTTAGTGTCAATCATTCTGGGTAATTATGTTTAAAATGGATTAGAACAAAAAAATACATCACAGATTTTTATCAATATCCTTCAGGGGAAAACCTTATCAAGGATTAGTGCATTTACAAAGTGTCTAGATTGATAACTAATGCTTAATGACAAACTTTTGCCAATTTATTGCTAATCAGTCAAAAAATCTAAAAAGCGTAAGTCATAAAATACTCTTCACATTCTCTACATTAAGCATAATTATTCGATACTTAAAAGTTTACAGTAATGAGACAATCTAAGCGAATGTAAATCACTGCTTGGCAAATCACCTACTTGAATAATCGTATTTTTTATTTGACATTCCGTGCAACTAAACCACGCTCAGGGTTGACGGTCATATGAGATTAGATTATCCCATTCATCATACTACGGATAATTCGGAGAACTGCTACAGAATGATTAAATTGCATTTAGAGAAGAATCCTCACCAACTCTAAAAATATAATCCTTTTGACAGACGTATTTATGCAATTTCAATTTGCCCCAGATTATTTTGCTGTGATTATATTCAAATCAAAGCATTTTACTGTAAAACTACTTTAAAACCCATTTGACGAACGGGTGAAATGTCATTAATTATAAAAATGAAAATAGCTTGTTTAAGTTGAATAATTTTTCTCATGTTTAGCAATGGGTTATGCATGTGTCACGACAGCAATTAATCATGTAACTACTGAAAAGTTGCCATCACCTAGATAAGGTTCATTGTCAATATTTTATGACTCAGGAAAATACATTTCGAGCATTTTTCTAAAATTCTTTATCAAGGAGGTCCAATATTTAGGGTGACATGATAGCACTAGCAGACTGGCAGTTAAATTCGAACTTGGTTGACTGAATATGTATATTCTTTAGAACAAGAAGAGTAAGGAAGCATTTTTCATTTGAAAAATGAATTGAATGAATTTTGCGGAAAGTAGTCATGTAAAAAAACTAAAACTATTGATTTCTGGAATATTATAATTTATAGTATGCAGAATCCATCTCAAGTTTCCGCGAAAAAATAAGAAATTATCGAGTGAGGAGAATCACCTCAAGGTTTTATGAATATTCGTCTTTTAATGTAGAATATTAAATTAAACCGACAGGTAGTTGTAGGTGATTGTTATATTGCGGCATTTATTAAATTAAGTGCATATATATAATGAAAAATTGTTAAAAACCTGACTGGACCTCATCCTTTGCATATCTTGACATTTACAAGCATCAATTGGCTTAAATACCATTTCTTACCATACGGCTTGACTTGACAAATAGGAAAAGTAGCGGCCACATTTAACCAAAAAATATTCCGATATGTGCATTGTTTACATGTATGAAGGTAGGCCAAGGAATGTAATGTTAATGTGCATGCTGGTTTACTTTTTCATGTACATCTTCATTCTTTTCCCTTTACTTGATGTTGCCTGCTTCCTTCCTTAAATACATTGAATACATAAAGGAATGAAGAGGAAGAAACAAATTCCTAAACAGTTTCCCAAACCAATTGCATTCATTAGATCATCTTGTTTTCAGATGATTTAATAGCAATTTTACACGCATTTAGTTTCCCCAGTCTTTAGGTTGTCTACTGGAAAATGACAATAAACAATTAGCATTAAAAAAATAATGCTAACATTTTTGCCTTTTTCTGTGTAATAGTATGGTTTATTCTCAAGTGTTTTTCGATCTCTTTTTGACTGTCGACCTTTAAAGCATTTTTAGTACACTTTTTGTTGGCGCTAGAAGACTTATCCAATAGATAATCATTCATCCATAACTCTTCCTGTATAATGTATTAAATGTGTTGCTTACTTAAATTTTTAGAACACCCAACATATTTGTGCAAATGGTAGGTTTTTCAGTGGTTACCAACTTGCCGCTACGGTGTATTCATGAAAATATTTGTTGCCTTTTCTCATTATTGTCAACTACCCTAAGAAATATTGATGGCAGTGCTGAAACGTGATTTGCATTGGTCTGGTACGTAGCACGAATATTATTTGTTTTATCATATTAAGTTAACGGTGTTCCTATTGTACAATGGTTTAGAGATGATTTTAAGTATGGTCGTCTTTAACCATAATTTATATGACTTAGATTACCGTTATTACAGAAAGTCATGTGGAATCACGAGCAGAATCGTTCAGTGCTTGGAGAAGGCAGTGGTGTTGAGGTAGGTCAACATTCTAGTCTGAAAGATAAGGTCGAGAAGAGTTTGGACTTGAAACAGTATTTAAAGTACCTGGATCCATGGTTCACTCAAACGTCCAGGTATGTCAATTATTGTTAAACTTTGTTAGCCATTGTATATTTTTCAATTTTCTCTTTCAACGTTCCAATTTTTTTCTAGCGACTCCGACTCTAGCGTTAGTGAGGAGGAAGATAATCGCACTTTTACAAACTTTCTCCAGCCACCTGCTCAATCTTCAGATCGTTCTCAGCATCAGTATACTCTGCAGGGTAGTGTTTTCCAAGGGTCTTCCCAACTCGCCGCCAGTGGTAGCAACAGCAATCCGTTGGCGAACTTTGCGGCCTTGAGATATTCAGATGCCCTTCATTTAGAAGCAAACATATCATCCTCTTCGCTTAGTTCGGTTGATTCTGGAACATCCTCTTTGTCCCTTAATCTAACTACAGACTTCTTTCCAGAAGTTCCACTAGCAAAACTTGACGATGGGAATGGGAATAACTTACACTATCAAAACGCCACCGACTCTAGTACTTTAAAAGGCCAGCATTTATCTGCCGATTGTAGTAGTGACCATAGTTCGAGCAATGATGGTGGTGAGGAAACATCAGAGAAGCATAGGAGTAAAAAACGCCGAAAAAAGAAAAGAGCAAGTAAAGAAAGTAGTCAGAACATTGTTCGACAAAATAAACCAAATGCAGGAGGGAAAGGAAATAGTGGTTCCAAAGGAGGCGGAGGGTTTGGGGGATCATCTACTTCCACGGGGGGAGGAGGTTCTAACTCCTCTAACAATGACAATTTGAAACCTGGAAATTCAAGTGGATCAGTTGGAGGGAAAAGTAGAGCAGTATCACAAAATGTACCTAAGGATACCCCTCCACTACCTGAAACAATAAGCGAGGGACTGTTGACTTGTGTAGATTCTATTCAAAGTGATTTTACCCAGGATTCTTTGGACGGGCAGTTAAGTCCCATTATCTCCAATCCCTCAGAAGATCTACTGCTTATTGGGAATTTGGCTGAAAACTTTGGCAGTGATTTTTTCATGAGGAGGGGAAACGACGACGTGTTTGACTCATTCCCACTTTCAGCAATACTTGATATCTCAGACGAAGAACATAGTTTAAATGATTACATATCAATGGCAGCTCCAGTAAATACTCATACAACTCCATTCATAGTCAAGTCTTCGGCTTCCCCATCAAGTACAAAGTCTTTTGGGAAAGTTGCAGCCTCAACTTTTAGCAATAATTCAAACGCCTCATTATCAGAACAAAGTCCTAGCAGTTTGCCCAAAATTAGTGATAAAAAGAGGAAGTCGGAATATTCAGATACAAATATAATTCCGGATAAGTTGACCAAGTTATCTGAGAAGCAGAAACAATCACGAATCGAATATTTGAATGCCAAGAGGAAGAAAATTTACGTATATATTTGTCGTAAAGAAATTGCCAAAGTAAGCTAATCAAGGAAATCAAACTAATCATTTTCATTATATATTTGCCCAATTTAATTCGTTTTAAACATTTATTTTTAAGGCGCATCGAAGTCGGGCAAGTCTTATCAAAGAAGGTATTGCGGCAAACAGAAAATTGGCATTTGCTTGCGAACGTCATTTCAGGAAGAAGGCCCAACAGGTTTGTCAACTTTTACTATGTATATAACAAATTATATATTTTCTCGAGTGTAATCTACGACACAAGTTATCGAAATCGGTAAAAATTAAAGTAATTATGTAAATGTTATTATTTAGTCGGAGAAGTGTATACAAGAGTCCGTGTGCAAAGCAAAGAAACTTACTCAGGAGATGGAAATGCACTGGAAAATGGTGGATAAGGTGGAGAGAGATTTTCAAACGGCGAAAGAAAAAGAAGCAGAAGAACAGCGGAAAAAAGAGTTGGACGCTTTGAACAGGCAAATCAAAGCCGAAAAGTTTAATCAGCTCGTAGCCCAGATTGAATTGTTTGCAGAACAGTTTCCTGTTGTTGACAAGCATAGTTTAATTGAAAATCCTCAAAGAAATCACTTCATTGGGTCAAAGAAGGAAATCCTGCAGACAAAACTTGTCGACAGTGCACTAAGAATATTTCAAGTGAAGGGAGTCAACTGGTTACAAAATTTATACGCTCGGGTACTACTAGCTAAATTGAACGGTTTTGTGAGTGGTATAGACTCACGATTTAAAATTTTTGTTTTGATGATTTTGAATATTCAAGGATCTGCATGGAATATTAGCGGATGAACCTGGCCTTGGAAAAAAGACCCAGATCGTTGCTTTTCTTTCTCATTTAGTGAAAAACTGTTCATTGTGGGGACCATTTCTCATTGTTTCGCCGAATTCGTCCGTGGAAAAGTGGCTGAGAGTGTTTTCTCAAATTGCGCCTACCCTTAAAATTATTACGCATTCCTGCAGGCACTTGGTAAATTTTATAAATAAATGTAAAAGAAGGAAATTAAAAATTATATAAATGAAATTATATATTCGATTTTATAGGAGAGGAACGTTCTGAGACGGTTTGCAGAAAAGAGTGATTTGCTGAAGGAAGATACAAGTTTTCACGTAGTACTTGTTTCCTATCAGAACATGCTCTCAGACATGAAATATTTTAGCAATGTAAAGTGGCAATATTTTGTCATGGACGATTCTCATGGCGCGATTGTCAACGGGTAGGAAATTTCGTTTGAACTGTGTGAAGAATATCGTTAACACGTGTCAGGCAATAATGTTTAATTTTATTTTTTAATAATTATGATTCTTTGTTGCTTCCAGCTCGAAATGGGTATCGTTAATGAGCTTTCATTGTAGGAGTAAACTTTTGATGTCAGACTCTCCCCAGTTAAACACTGGATTAAGTTTATGCTCTTACATTTACTTCATCATGCCGTCCTTATTTGATAAAAACGAGCAATTTTCAGAGTGGTTTATGAAAGAAATGGAATCTCCAATTTCGACTAAAAGTGAGATCGACGAAAGTAAGTCTAAATGTATCGTTTTTGACTTGCTGGAACCACCATTACTAATATGTATTTCACATTGTACCATTTCAGAATCAATGATTAGGCTAAGTTCTGTGGTCCACAAATTTCTTTTGCGTCGAACTCACGAGGAAGTGGAGAAAAGTTATACTGGTCGTTACGAAGATATTCGAGTTACCTGTCCACTTTCAAATCGCCAACATATTATTTACAAAAGTCAGTCTTTTTTTTATCTGATACTTTAGATCAAATGTTATCAAATAATCGAATACTAAACTTACTACAAGAATACTCCTTATTTTAAAATATGATTCTGTCCCATACAAGGTTTACTCGAAAAATCTAATATTTGCCAAACTGTGGAAGCAATGGATAGTTGCACTCCGGAAGAAAAGACAATATTGATGAAAAAAGTGTTCAATTTATTCAAAGAGTTACAAAAGGTAAGACAACGCCACTTCTGGACTAAATAAGTATTATGATGACACTCTATTGAACCTACAGTTGTACTTTCCTAGACTTGCAATCACCCCGACTTGATAGAAGATCGCGAGAGGAAATTTTCATTGTGGATGAATGAAGAATATTTAGTTTTACCAGAGATAGTTTACAAATATGGAGGAACACCTCTTGTGAATGAATCTAAACACGTTTTGAACGACCAATTTAGTATTTATGAGTCTGCAAGAGTGCATAATTCTCTTTTTACTGGAGCCTACGAGGCACAACCAAATGTTACCAGGCATAATTCTTCTTCAACCTGGAGTTTCAGTCGTTTACTGGAACTAAGTTGTGGTGAAGTTGCGGATATATGTAAATTTTCCTACCCTTCAAGGTAAGTAAAATCAAAAACTGAAGGTTTTTATCAAGTACTGAATAGTATATTGACTGGAAATTGATTGACAAATTGTTTGCATGATTTTTGTTTTAGACTGAATCATCTAGTCAATTTTGAGTCAGTATTGGAACGATTAAGTTTTGAATCTGTATGGAAATGTTACGGATGCAGACGCATTGATTTTATGCAATATCCTACGATGCGCTTGCAGTTTGCTCTAAGGAAGAGTGAATTGCTTAAAGATTTAGTTTTTACTTCCACTTCTCCGTTAATGTACGCTTGGGGAGGGTGTAAAATATTCAACCCTCCTGAACCAATTGAGTTTAGATCTTTACGCTCGCGAATAAAATTTAACAGCCATAAGGTACTAAATTGCCACTAAGCATACACAAGTGTTTTACCAAGTTTAAAATATTTATATATTTGGTATTTCTATTTTTGTAGAGCAATACTAAAATTAATGAACGTTTCGTGGCACAAACAAAGACAATTTATTATCCTTTACAACCTCTGGAAATGCCAAAGTTTCTTGGATGTTACATAGAAAAGGTAAGTCTTATTGTTTAATTTTTAATGTTAATATTTAATTTTATTTGGGCCCAGAAATAAAACATGGTACTGGCTGTTTTAGGTTATTAGTGGTGGCTACTTTCCAAAAGTTTTAAATCCAAAACCAAAGCATAACATCCGTCACCGCTCATTAGCTCCAGATGGGACAGTTTGGAGCAGCTATTTACGTGATGTATCAATTCCAAACTTTGCACCTTGTGGTTAGTATATCAAATCTTTGTTTAATTAAGCAAGAAATTTACTATATTGCTCATGTGTGGATATTAAATTTTTAGTCAGCAAAGCGGACTTTGTTGCTGATTCTGGGAAGCTGAAAAGCCTAGACGAGATTTTACCTCGGTTAAAAATTGGTGGAAGCAAAGTTCTATTATGTTCTCATAGCCTGGATGCTCTAAATGTGTTAGAGGTAAAACTGTGATAGTTCCTGTAATTAATGCTAATTCTTGAGGCGATTTTTATATTCAATTTATTGGTTTTACAATTAGGATTTTCTTGCTGTTCGTAAGATCAAGTATGTCAAAATAATAGAGGGAATTCGAGACTGGCATCCCAACACTTTCGTTTTCATCTTGTACATTCAAAATGACTTGCCAAATACATTTCTAGTTCCCGCTGACTCGGTACGTGCATTTAACCTTGTAGTTAAGTATTTTACTTCAAGGTAATTCAACTTTACCATTTCTGCAGGTGATTCTCTTCGATCAAGAATGGAACAGCTCTGAAGACGAAACAAAGAAGAAGATTTATGAAAAATTAGGTATGTTGAAAATGTATGAAATTACATATCTTCTCTGCGATACTTTATTGGAGTTTTATTTCCTTAGTCTGTCCAGCGCAAGTGAACTATTATCAACTGATAAGTGATAACACAATCGAAGAACGAATGTTGGAGACTAATAAGATGACAAACACGGTAAGTTTTCATTACATGTTTATTACGTTAAAATACACACCAAAATTAAATATATATTTTCGTAAAATATCTTTTTCAGAGTTTGGACAGTAATTATTTGTCTGAAATATTATGTAACGGAATCAAAAGTGAATACAACATTTTTATTAGCAAACCCATTTGCGAAAACCAAGAGGCAACACATGAGTCTACTAAGCTGGTACTTGAGAATAGATAAGCTACAAAATTAGTATCTAATATGATGAATAAGTAATGTAAATGATTAACTTCGAGTATCGTTAATTTGCAGTACTTAAAAGCGACCGTGAAAAGTTTTAATACGGGTGTGAAACGTAACGGAGAGCTGAAGATTTACTACGAGAAGAATAATTTACTTGATTTTATGAATGGGAATAAAGGATCTGACTCAGTATCCACCTCCACCAGCAGTTGCAGCGAAGTAAGTGTATAGAAACAAGTTAATTTAATTTTAAAGACAGTTAATATCACAAAAATGATTTTTTTGCTCAGGGATTAGATACAGACGAAGTTGAAGGGGACCTTACTCTTCAAGAATGCTCTGATAGAGATTTCACGTTTAGTTTAGAAGATGGGTATATGGGGATGAGCCCTGGCTATTTAGACGATACCATGAAATCAGGTTGGTAGAAACTTGAAGTTATGAGTAAATAAGAAACATCTGAGGATGAAGATTGCTGAATTTATTCAAGCTTTCTAATTTTAGATTACGAAGATTCTCCAGCTAGGAGTAAGATCGAGCGAAGTCCCAGGAAACGTGGTCGGCCGCCATCAAGATCTCGGTTGCAAAAACGTGCTATAGGTAAGACTACCCCATCAGTTTTAAGTACTGCGTTGATGGTTTCTTTATCTTACATTTGTTTATGTAGAACACCACTTAGGTGACGGCTCGCGTAGAGGACCTGGTAGACCTCGATTAAAACAGTTGGGTCCTGTGAACCAAGGACTTCGTGGAAGAAAACCGGGAAGACCACCACTGACAAGAAAAGCGGAAACAATAACCTCAAGCCTGCCCTCCCTCGAATCTCGAGACCAAAGAGTTTTTGGGTTTTATAGCTCTGTTCATCTAGACTTTTCGTGATACCTTGCTGTCTTGCTGTTTAGTTAAATGAAAAGATTTAGATTTTTTAATTATAAAAAATTGCATTTTAGATTTTGCATTCCTTAAAAAGTATCAGTAAGATTTTCGAGAACCTTTTATTCTACAATGTAAATAACTAAATACCCAACCAAAAGAAGTTTAAGTCTAAAATTATAGTATTTACGCGTACTCAAACGATGTTAAGTTGAACATCCCGGACCCCATCCACACAAATGGCTATACGAGAACGAAAGCATAACACAAAATAATACTTTGATTCAATTTTCATATAAATATTCATTCATATATTCTTTACATAGAAAAGAGTACAACTAAACTGATTAAATAAATAAATGCAATAAATTAATGAATAGAAACTTGACAATAGCTACGGCCGGAGGAAAAGATGAAGCGACAAAGGTATATTTTTCGTAACTTAACTCAACCCAACTCAAGAAAAATATGCAATACAACTGATTATTGTTCTCATAAATAAATATCCGTGCAATCCTGTATGAAGTTGTAATCTGTAAGAAATAAAAAGTTTCTTTTGCGAAAATGTAATTTTAAATCAGTCCTTTTTTTAAGTATTCTGTTCAAAGCAGACTTTTGAATCTTGAAAACAATCTGCGAGTTAGTATACGTACAGCATATTTACATGTCTGGAAATAACATAATTGATAATGATAATTATAATGGGGGTAAATTGAAAACTCAATGCATGCGTGCAGACCTCGAAAAGGTACCATATTATGATTTGAAACGGTAA
Source organism: Lepidocyrtinus dapeste (assembly GCA_036850885.1). Taxonomy (NCBI): domain Eukaryota; kingdom Metazoa; phylum Arthropoda; class Collembola; order Entomobryomorpha; family Entomobryidae; genus Lepidocyrtinus; species Lepidocyrtinus dapeste. The sequence continues at coordinate 13,702 of JAANSQ010000239.1, forward strand.
TAATAACATAAGCCTCAGTAGCAGGTTAAAAATTGCTAACAAAAGCTATGCTGCAGACTTGAAATTCAAGTCATTTCTCAAAATCTTTGGATTAATAAACGTCTGTGCTTGAAAACCAAAATGATTAACTTAATGAAAAACACTTCAAATCTTCGTTGAACTTTGGAAATTACGAATCTCTCTTTGCCAAACTTATGCATGCGCTACAAACAAGAACTGCTTTTCTGGTTTAGTGGTTACAAGAGTACTTGTATAAGACCTACTGCGTTGTAAATACTCAAAAACGATGTTATGAATATCCTCATTAAAACTTGGTCAACTTTCCATCCAGTTTCCATGATGGAAAGTTTCATATTGACGTTATGGTTTAATTCTCTTCTACCCTCCGTTTCCTTTTCACATGACTCACAACACGAAATCAAAAATGTAGACCAACAAACTTTTATGTGATGGTCTATGTTCTACTAATGAGCGCAATAAATCTTCATTGAAATGTCAAGCACTTGATCATGAACTGATGCGAATGGAAGCATTGGCCACCCGTTTGCGACAAGTTCAACGCACGTTCATAGCATACAAATAGACTGTTATTCTTGCGGAATGACTTTTGGCTATGGGTTTGTGTATCTTGAGTAAATTTAATTTCATTCTATTTGCCGCTACATTAATTGAGATTCATACTTGATTGTTGTTTAAACACATTCGGAGATTTTGAATTGGGACAAACCCACGAATAAGCTTAATTAACCGCATGTGGTTAAGGTTTCGGGGTGAAATGAGAATCATAAAGGTGAAAGCGAAGAAAGGTGTCATCTTGACATCCTTCACTTCAACTTTATTGATTTTTACCCTTACTTCCGGCTATAACTTTACGTCAGCTAGTTCAACCTTATCTCACACCCAAAAGCACTATTCTTTGTCGGAACAACCAACTGAAAATTCTACAATAGTGAATGAACGATTCGGACCGCAACCAGTTTATTCAGCCTCTATTTTGTAGGTTGTGTTAAACGTACGTTATTATTAGCCATTATTATTAATTTCCTATTTGTTCTTTTTTTAAATTGGCAGTGAACAAGAATTTTCAATGGAGAGTTCTGAGGAAGATTCAGACGAAAATGACGAAAACGAAGATGAGGATGAAGAGGAAGAAGAGGGCTCTAATTTATTTCCAATACCACTACCCGTCCCAACTGTACCTCAACATCCTCCAGTGCCACAAAATGTTCAGCCCGAAGGAAATACTATTCCAGTCACAATGTCTAATCAAGTGGTTCCAGATAGTAACATTTCTACTCTAACCCCACCTGTTATGGAAATTGTAAATATGAAACCAAAAAACGAAACGTCGACTGAGGCTCAAGTTTCTGAAGTGATAGTTGCTCCACCGATGGCAGTCAGACAAAAGGACGAGCCTGACTATTTTATGCCGGATGAAAATGAAGACCATCTTTTGGACGTTTTGCAAAATGCAGTTCGGGAAACGTACTTAGCATTTAAGGGAAACACAGCTAAGAAGAAGGTGAGAAGGTTTCGTAAATATGATTTGGAGAGTGAAAATTGAAAATAAGTTGCTTTGAATCATATGAAACTCGTTTTTAACATTAAGCAAAATATTTATCTGTGAATAGAAAGAAGAACTTCAAGAACTTGAAGACAATCTCAAAGCTCAGATACAGAACTTGGACATTGATTTGAATGCAAAGATTATGGCGATTGATGTAAACTCCAACTCCAGAATTGCTACTTTAACTGAGCAGATTGTCAGCCAAAGAAAGGAAGACATTTTAACATTTTCAGACAACCTCAATCAAATATCAAAAGTATGTTTTTATATTTACAATTTTAGTCTACTGCATATTTGGTTAAAAACAAGTGATTTGTTCATTGGGGAAAACTCTACCTGTTAAGGCTAATCAAGTTCATTTGGAGACACTTCATTCCGACACCCAATATTTGAAAGTAACAGTAGACGCGCTGGGTAAAGGACAAGCGAGTTTATCTGCCAAGGTGAAGTGGCCATATATTTTTGACGAACGAATTGGCTCTTACCTTGAGTTCAGGGGGTTAAAATATGTTCTACTAACTTATAAAAACTTTTGATTCTTTTATGATACTAGATGAGTCAGTTACAAAAAACAATTCATAGTTTGGAGTCAAAAATAAACGAAATAACAATCAAGAATACTGAGGATTTTGCGCTAGTTCAGACCACTCAAAAAACGCTTGCAGTGTTGGTTGACTCTATGGAAAAGGTACTTTTAAGTATACAATTTCCAAACTAAACCTGAACTTTGAAAAGGAACTGTAAAGTAAATTACCAATTTCTAGGATCTGAGGGCTGCCGAGCAGGGTATAACAAACATTCAAGGTAAAATCAGTGACTTGGAGAAGGCCAAAACAGAAGATAGCAATAAGGTAAGTATGACCTGTTATTATCTCGCTGTCCAAGTCGTCTTAATAATTTAAAATCTTGTAATGATTATAATTACAGCTTAGAAAAACATTAATCCGAGAACAGAAACAGGATCCAATGCAGACATGTGTGCGTCATATTCGGAACAAAAATGTTGGCGGGGCTTTAAAGCAATGGAGAATGATCGAGCAAATTGCCGAAGACCTTAAGGACACTCTTCCTGCAGATATGACAAAAGTGATCGAGGATGGATATTCCAAGAGCCCACTCAACTTGCCCCAAATGGTAGAATTTATTCATCGAGCTGTGAGCCATGGAGAAAGGAGATTGAAGGAAGCTGCATATTCTACCCTCCTCCACAAAATGGATCAAGCCAAGCATCTTAATGATAGACGAAGAATATTGGAAGTATTTAATGTAGCACAACATATGAAATCGGATCTTGGTAGCTATTATAACACGTCATCGTCAACAGCAGAAATTATTTCGAAACTACCTGAGGCTGTTAGGCTAGTAACTTTTGAAAAAGTGAAACTATTTCTTCCCTCCAGAGGATACTTGCGAGTGTCTGCAGATCGAAAAGTGAGCTTAGTTCCACAAGACGCTAGATTTTATGACAAAGACGAAATTTTGTGGCAGTTTGAGTACGACAAAGATAAGACTGATGGCACATTTTACATCAAAAGTGACAAATTGCAAAAGTATCTTGTGACAATTCACGAAGGCTTCAACTCGTATGGGTTTTCAAGGTCAGTCTATTTCTATTTCTATGTCATGTTCCGAAATGTATTCAGCATTCTGATTTGCACTCCATTGTTAAATATTATTATTATTAATTAAGGCAAGCGTTATTTATGACCGGAAACCGGAAGGAAAACGGTACACGGTTCGATATTTCAAATATCAACGGAGATCATATACTGCTCAAGTCTATTTTTTATAATGGATATCTTACTTGGAAAAGCAACATACAAACCATATATGGAGATGACGATAGCTACTTTGTGCTTCTGGAAGACAGAAAGAATGGACCTTCTCCTTATTGGATTATCGAACAGGAAAATGAATTCGCTATGTAGGCTTGAAGTCCTGACTTGGCTACTTATCTGAGTAAAGGAATCAAGCGCTCCAAAGTCCAAGTTGTAAATACATAATGCAAGTATGAAATGTTCCATTCTTATAATTTTTATGTTTACTCGATCTCCTTATAAGCCTAATAACTCATTTTTTCCCTTATTTGTCGCAATTTTCATTCAAAACTTTCATCTCTTTTATATTTCATTTACTTTATACCTTGTTGTAATGTTATTGCAGTGATAAATCGCTTATGACTTAAGCTTCATATCAATGTCGTATAAAATATGAGCTCTTGTGCACGACTCATCAAGCTCAAATATTTACTGGAAAAAATAAAGTCAACTCTTACAAAGCGTACTAGCGATGATGTCAGAATAATAAATACAATGGACCAGAACCACACAATATTTATCAAAATTGGTACTGGAGGAGAGCCTCATTCTCATTATACACAAAACTATTTCTAGAACAAGATGAACATACAAGGGAAAGAAGCTTTTTTGTGTTTGGAAAGACTTGCCTGTTTTTCAACAAGACTGACAAAGAGACCTAGCAGGTTTAGTTCTGGTTTTTGCATCATCCAACATAATAAGTTTGCATGCATTTGTCGGTTCCGAAGCTCTTGTACTTATTTTTAAAAGACCTTGTCAGTAGTCAGAATTAGGAAAGACTTTACCGAGTAATTGAAAGTAGTTACGTAACATGTTATGAAAATATTCACTGGATGCATGCATGCATAATATTCATTTTCGTACGGATAGAGCACTTTCGCAAATGAAAATTTCTTCAAATACATACTAAAATTCGGGATGCCATTGAAGATCACTGCAAAAGTTGTGTGTATACTTTTACTATACCCCAATCTCAATATAGCTGTACAGAGTATTCCAGACAAGTCATTCATGTTATGAATCTCTACCGAAATATCATCATCAACGCCTCCATCCCATCATCCAGTTAAAAAAAACAGGAAAAGAGCGGCTCTTCTCATTCTCGTGTTTTCCTCTACAGCAGCGTAATAAAAATATACGCATCATGAATAAAACATGCTTGCTTGCAATGTGGACGTGTATGCATGTCTCTCAAAGATTCCATTTCAACTTGTGTCAGTATATCACTTTGCGAAAATGAAGGAAATTGCAGAACTTCTTTGGATGTTTTGTGTCCTTTCCCTAGCTTGTTCCTTGAATAGAACTAAATTGTTAAGATAATGTAACACTCAAGTAGAAGGATTGTCTATGTGTACACGTAATCTCTGCGGTATACTTCAGTTGATCCTCACACCAACAAAACGACTCGCATCATTTGTGGGACACTCCACAAGCATTTAGGAGAAAAGACATCCGGTTGCATCGATTCTAATTTCCACGTTTGTATTTATAGTTTAGACTTTATGTAGTTTCCATTGATCATTTACACAAGTCACAAGTAGTTCTTATTCCCATTGACAAAAAAAAATATCAAACTTAGAATAGAAAGTGCTGCATATTCGTTTAAACATCCAATCAATAAATTCAATTCTTGAGGTAATTCCCAAGACCTGACGGCAGGCACCAAGTGTACGCATGCAAGGAGACGAAGAGACAAAGAAGAAAAGCCTGTACAAGAAGTTTCTTGGCGTAATATCGGGTAAATCGTACATAAAAGCAGTAATTTTCCACATGTTTTATTAATTTTTGAGATTGCATGAAAAATATTCTATTAGCTGTTTGGAATATGTCGCCTGATCGTAAACCGACCAAGCAACTGCTGCGAGAAATCCTCCATCATCGAAATGTTTCAACTTGGAACCATATGGATGAAGTTTATCCCGGCATCTTTGTGGGTGACGAGTCAGTACTTGTTTTAAACCAAGAAATTGAAGCACTTTTAGAAAATATTACATGATAATAATGCATCATTGGCATTAGAACTGCAGCAAAAGACACGGAAAGCCTCAAACGTGCTGGTATCACGCATGTCCTGAACGCCTCTTTTGTGACATCAGTCAGTACACCCCTGGGGGTCAATACTAGTGCACAATTTTATCAGATTCGTAGTTTCGATTGTAAATTTCTCGGGGTGCCTGCATTAGACATCATGGGGTTCAAAATCAACCAGTTTTTCGAACAAGCTGCAGATTTTATTGACTCTGCCTTAAATTCAAATGGTATAAAATACGTTCACTATATAATATTCTGGTTATAGTTTCTCTATAAACGCAAACGAAATTATAATATTATCGATTTTTTGTTTTTCCAAAAGGGAAAGTACTGGTGCATTGGTAAGTAATAGGGAGTGCGTGTCAAAAGTGAAATGAATAATAGCTTGACCTAATTTTCATTGCAGTTACATGGGCGTTAGTAGAAGTGCAACTTTGGCTATGGCTTATCTCATGCTGAAAAAGAAAATGTCCGCCACGGAAGCCTTGAAACAATTAAGGTATGAATGGAACGAAAGTCAAGAGGTTTTTAAAGTGAAATTTGCATAATAAGCACATTTCCACCGATTTTTCCAGAACGGCTAGGAACGTTTACCCAAATGATGGATTTCTGGACCAAATATGTGAACTGGAAAAGAAGTTGAAGGAAATGGAAGGCTAATCAAAAGCTAAGAAAGTACATGACAGGAAGTAGTAGCATGCAGAGTTTATTATAATTCAAAGCTGATATGTAATCACTACATCTGAGTTTTTAAGACTTGACATTATTGAATTCTCTTATGACGTTCGTATGAAGGCGCCTTACCAAAAATGCCAAAGAAATTTTTCATCCAACGCACAATAAATTATATTGTAGCATGTAACACGCGAAGTACCTTGAGTTTCTACTATAAATCTTAGACGTAGGCTATTAATATAATTTTAATTACTATGTTGTATTTACGTGTACCACGAAAATTGAGAGAGGCTTTTCTTGGTTGCGCTCTTTTCAATGACGAATTAGAATATTTCATATCAACCTAAGTAATAGTTTGAAATTTTATCGGAATACCCTTGACCCAGCAAGATTTGCTTGACCCAGTTAAATGGAATATACAAATATACAATTAGTGAGATGAAAATAGTTTTAAAAGAGCTTAATTATCGTGAAGTATATCAAGTCGGAAAACTTCATTCAAAAATGAAACCTCCCAAACGAATTCCCCAAACGTTCGAAGTTCTCTGACATTGAATAAAAAAATGAGAAATTAAAGTATGATATGTATATAACCAACATATACATAATTTTAAAGTCAGAGTTAATCAGAATAAGTTAATTATGAGACTTGTAACATATTGAGTTTTCTCCGTGGCCTATATTAAGCAACATAAATATGATGTGTATCTCGGTACTTCCGTTCAATAAAGACATTTGACAAAAATAAATCTATGAATTATGAAGTTTCTGTACTAAAGCATAATTCGTACAAGTCGACATTAACCTAGATGAGAAATTGGACGGTTGTCTGGTTTTCTATTTTAGTATTCGGCAATGCACTGGCACGTTCTATAGTTTCCCTCATAGTACAAAAGCAACTCTCTTCAGTGATCAAAAATTGCAGCAAAATTTCGCAATGTGAACACTCCCGTGTAATTCATTGTTGGCAATTTTGATATGCGCAATATGCAAGATAAGAACATACAAATAGAATAAATCCACGAGCTTCACACCTCCCAAAGTAATCTCCCAACCTTACGTGACCTGAGATCTTATGGCATATATTGATATGCAAGTATTGATATTTTTATAACCAATTTTTCCAATTTTCATCTGATCTACGTGTGTCCCTATTATTACGTAAAAAGTTGAGGTCTTGAATATCTAGAATAAATCAAACCATAAATTGCTTCAACGAAGAAAGGCTACTGAAAGGGAAATACGTACTTCCATGCACTGCACTTTTCTTTACTCAATAATTTTAATCTATACAATACGATAGTGCTGTAGTTTCTCACTCACTTTCTGATTTTTTGGTGAAATCAAGTATTTCCTACGGTTGATGATCGCTTTTCTCCCTCTTTTCTCAGACTCTTCTAGATATTTTCTTGGAGGTGGAAGAGAAAAAGGGAAACATTTTATACTTACCTGTGTATTATGTATGTATAGTTTACCTAAGCTCTAATGATTCATACACGGAGAAACTGAAACATGGACAAACTTCTTGACATGCAATGTAACTATTGACCATGAATGTGAAAAATAATTTGGAACCGAAATTAGATGGCTTACTTACAAGAAATCCTTATGAGTAAACGTAGGTATTTTTCCTATGGGCTAGGCTACTGGGATATTTCAGAAGGTCTTACGTTTGCCTATAGGGTGTTAAGCGGTAAAATAAATGAATATATTTACATCATTACGTACAATTAGCTATGTACATGCCAACATTCCCCCGAAAACCGTATTCTGGAGACGTAAAGTTTAGTCGTAAACGCGTTCTTTCCCTTTCATCAAGATAACAAAGGAGAAGGAAAAGCTACTTCTACGTGGCTTTATTTTCCTGACTTTTCATATATCATTTTCATGGATGTTTCGAAGAAGAAAAGTTCCAGAACTCACATACTGTACCGTGACATCCTGTGTTTACTTTTCATTCGCTACTTTATTTGTTGAGGGTAGAATTCTCAGCTAACTGGACTTAGTATAGCTGTATACGTTTTATCTAACCTCTTGGAACATACAATTTTTAGTCAGTGTTAGCTAACAAAACTATCAAGCTTTAAAGAATGCACGTATTTCCCATTATATTGACAGCGTGAGAGTTTTCTTATATGCATGCTTTCCTTTGGAAAGTGACATAAAAAATACCTTCATTGGGTCCACAATCCACAAACTCTCCAAGAAAGTCGCGAAAGTTGTTTAACGAGATAAGGGCTAGAAGGAAAGTAGCCAGCAGAATATTCAAACAGAAGGAAAATTGTCACGGAGTGAGACAGAGTCAGACTCGCTGGTAAAGTGGTAAGCCAACTATAACTGTGTTTTATCTTCATTGAAAATAAAAAAGGAAAATAAGGGAACCGTCTTCTGGACTAAATCACAATAAACACACGAGGCAACGGTACTCTTAGAAGTGTTTTGTGCCTACCTAACCACACGAGAAGAGTGAAGAAAAGAATAATGTCACTGCGGAAAATCACATGAGGAGATTATTTTCCTACCTACATAAATACATTCATATTGTATATATTCATATTCATTCGTATTTTGAGCAGAACAAAAAGTGTACGTTGGTTTGGTTGTGATTACATCGTAAATCAAAATCAAAGAATAACAAGAAAAAAACTAGAAAATTGGAAAATCGGAATTGATTTTTATGCGGTAATAAATCCGCTGGTAAAATCGTTGACGTCTAGTCTTCATCCAAGTTTTGTTCTTGTAGTGCTTGGAGTGAAACTACATGTCCTCTTCTTTCAGCATACTTTTCATGAATGAATCATCGTTTCCCTTTTACATTTGTCGTTGTCCTATTGAGATAAAGGTGATTTACTCGTGATAATATACATATAATCATTTGGATCAGGTAAAAATCCAGGTTATAAACACGGACAAGAAGCTGATGCTGAGGCTCGAAAATTGGAAGAGTGTCTAGTGTTGAAGCAGCTCATTTCCAAACAATAGAGCAAAGAGTGAAAGTCTACAAGTCGATCCTTTCACAAATTCAAGTCACCCCACTCTTTTCTGTATAGCGAACAAGTACTCTCTTTGTCAGTGTAAAGTGTTTCAAGACGTCTCTACTGTTAATTCAGGTGTTTAGTGAAGGTTGAACGGTTAGCATATAAAATTTATAACCATACCGTTGAACCTTAATTACTGTATTGTATTTGTTTATCTCAGTTGAGCTTAATAAGAAACACTTAAGCGGAAATGGATAAAGATGAGATTAGAATGCAAATAAATAAGGTCCTCAATGATGAAGGAGCTTCGAATTGGAACCATTTGGATCAAGTATATCCAGGGATATTTATTGGAGATGAGTAAGAAACTGATTAGTACTGATTGGATTACTGATTGGATGTTTTTATATAGCAGTTATATGGGTCATTATTTTATAATATTGGTACCATTTTCTTAGGTATGCAGCAAAGGATATCGACACATTAAAAAGACTCCGTATAACCCACATATTAAACGCTGCGTTTGTATCCTCAAGGACTAGCTTTTACGATCATGGCATTGTTGACACAGATCCTGATTGGTATTCAGCGAGGAACCATGAGTGCGAGTTCCTGGGCATTGATGCCATTGACAATCCAGAGTTTGACCTAAGTCAATTCTTTGAAGACGCTGCTGATTTTATTGAGGCGGCAAGGAGCTCAAACGGTTCGTATCAGTAGTCAGAGTGAGGTACATTTTTAGCAATTTATTAATGGACTATATAATAAAAATTTTATTTGAACTTTATTTTGCAGGCAAGGTATTAGTCCACTGGTAAGTATTCGAGAAATATTAGTAGTAAGAAAACTTACTGGATTTTTTAAGCTAATTTGCTATGACCCTTTTCTGCTTTCATTCAAGCTTTGTTGGACTGAGCCGCTCTGCTACTCTAGTCATTGTTTACTTGATGATTAAAAAGCATTTAAAAGCCAAAGATGCAATAAAAATGATCAGGTATAGAATTAAATAATAATTTAGTATACTGTTTTAGAAAGGCTTAATTCAGTAAATTGGATTTATAATTATCTCAGGGAAAAACGTGCCATTGTCCCCAACAGTGGATTCATCGAACAGATTATAGATTTGGAATTGCAATTGCGAGGGTGATGAGGACCAGTACGAATACACGTGGACATGCGTGTGTACATGTTTCTAAAGTTTTTTTTTCAGCATTGCTGTTTCTTGTTCGTCATGTTTTTGGTGGAGATGTCGCTGAAATATAATATGTTTGTGTCCCGCCTATGAAACTTACTATGCTTAAGTCAGAATTGAAGAGATTGTCAAATATTTGATTTGTCTGTGCAACGAAATTAGGACTCAAGCCGTCCACAGGTTCAATGGTCCACATAACCATTTATGTACGTAATATCTAAAAATTTCGTAAACTCAAAACAAATTATTAGTAATCTGTTAATTAAGTGAACGTTAATTCTGACTTACGATTAGTGTAAAATATTTGCCATTAGCATTAAGAATAGTAAAGCCCCTAGGAAGGTGATTGATCTGGGTCTAATTGAAACTACATACTATACTACAGTTGCAGTGCATTTCTGAAATATCTATTAGTTCTGAATATTATAGTAACAAACTCACCGTAAACTGTAAACTAAAAAAGACAAATGTTGCCGAATGGTCCAGAAATACCCTTGTTTTAGAATTAATCCTACTTGATCATATCCTACCACTGGATATACTGATAAATGTTTGGTTTTGTAACGTTTACAAACGCAGTATTCATTTTATGGATCAATTGTATGTATATCTGGCACAAGTTATCACTTAAAAGTTAATTTAGTTCTGATTCTGATAGAATTTGTTAGCGTTATTGTCCTTAACGGACTTGGTTGAATAAATTGGGCTAAAACAACCAAAAATTTTCTTTTCTACGACTTTCAGAATCAAGTTCCGGTCCAAGTTTCATGAAAACGAGTATCATGTAAGCTACTTTGCATACATTTGTTAAACGGTAAATGCAAATGCTTATGAACTTCATGCATCCAGGAGCAGTTTATTCCTCAGATACTAAACATGAAGTTGTCTAAGACCTTTGATTCATTGTTACAACATGAAGTAGGCAATGTGCCAGTGAGTAAAAAATCACCACAAATTCTTGACACTTGCGAAGAAAGCCACTGTAAATTTGGTTCCGGTGGATTAAAAAGGTCGGCTTCATTTAAAGCAAACAACAAATGTTCCATCTTCATCAAAAAGAAAAACAAATGCTTTTCTAAGATATTCTGCATAAGGATGAGCAAAAAATAAAGCTAAAAACAACCAAACTATGAATAGCTACCAAGAAAAACAACAAAGACGGCCGTCACATTTTTTTTTAAAAATAAAAAATTAACATATATACAATACAAAGATGAGCACGCATGAAAGTTAAAATCAGAAGCCTACCTAATGTAGCACAGGTGCGGAGGATTCCGCTACTTTAAATACTTTCCAAAAATTATTTTAGTACATTGCTTTTTCATTAGGATTTACATCAAGAGCCAAAAACGAAAATTCTTTCAGGCAATAAAAATATTTTAATAAGCTTTCCCAAATGAGCCAGAGTGCGATGCATATCTCACGACAAAAAAACTTTCAAGTACGCATTAATATCGGGAATCGTTTCATTTCATGAAACACGCAAGAAAGTATAGTAGCCAATTTTTTATTACTTTTACATTTCGCATTTGGGAATGTAAATATGCCTGAATGCTTCGTCGCCTTCGACCATTTTCACTCTCTCGGTTTTTCTCGTGCCTGTTTGATTCTAAAGAGCTTAAATGGATTCAGGAAGCGCTTTGCATTTTTAAAGTCATGTCAACTTGTCTATGGCAAAACGCTCAGAGCTGCTTAATAAAACAAAGAAATAAACTTTCTCGGGGGAATAAGAGAGTGTGAAGCGGGCCGGGCTGCTTTCAAACTGTTTTTTCTTGTATTTTACTCCTGGAACATGTCCAGGAGATGATCGTCTCGTGAGAAATGTATAAAAGTGTTGCCCCTATTACCTTTCTCACCTTTTTTACGACATTGAAAATTGAAAATGCAAATGCACCCACACAAAAATTGAGTGTTCACTTCAGTACAACCTAAAATACATGGTTAGTAACAACTCAAGTGAAAATTCCACTTTCTTTTACGTTTCTAATCTTAGAATGATGATTGGTCAGAGAACAGAAAGCCTTGATGTTTTAGGGGAAATCTAGTCAGTTACTTTGTTCCCTGATTACTCAGTCACTAGTAAAACTCGAGATATTATATTTGAATAGCTTTCTTCATCAGAAATCAGTGCAGTTTTACAATACAGTTTAACAGAATTTAATTGGTAAAAAAAGTGAAAAGTTACTTATTAGCGAAATGGCAGTGACAAAATGAACGAGGAAGGTAAAAGTAAGAGAAAACCTCAAGGATTTTAATTGCCGACATAAATGCACAGGAAAAAGGCCCGACCGTGAGAAGATCGCGGTAGGTGAGTTAACCTTGTTAATTTAATGATTTGGCCAATATTTGGTAAGGTTGTTGAGCTAAGAACGATTATATCTAGCATGTTTGCATGCATTTAGAAATGCATTTGTAATACAACCTCGATCTCTACTTTTGTACAAAGCAACCACCTGCACAGTATTTTCCCTCGTAATTAAGAAGTAGTTTCTCTTGTTGAAAATGTCGTTTCTCACGGACTGTATGCATCATTGTCATATTGTTATTACATCATACCTTGTATAGTGTAAATACTATAATTTTTATGCGTCAGCGTTTGATGATACATTAATGGCAAAATTTAAACTGGTTTTTATCTTTATTTATGGCGATTCTACGTAATTAAATCACACGTGCCATTATGATGATGTCATTCTTGCCTGGACTTGTTTTGTCATTGAATCTTCGTGTCTAATCTAGTAGCAACCTTTGGGTGATACTGGGATTAAAATGTGTTAATCTGCAATTAAATCCTTGTCAGTGTAGTGTCACAGATTATCAATCCTGTCATCAAATCAAGTGCAAAGATTTAGCATTTGAACTTATCTCTCATAATTCATATTACGTCGCATGAAACTTTAAAGGTCGGTAAACACCATTATCTGAACATGCTTTCCGAAACTAAAACTACAACAAATCAGAAAACAGAAAAGTAGGGTAACAAAACATGATATTATGTACATAAGGTAATTAATTTAAGATAATCTTTGAACTTGGAGCATAAGCTCTTGCCGACATATGTAATCTACGTCAAGACGTGTAACTGAAAGAATTAAACCATTGCATTGAATGAAAGAGCCATAAAAAAGTTAGATGTGTTGTTTTCACAAACAAGATGATAATTGAGTTAGAAACGGAAGCCAGCAAATAAAATGCAAATCACTCTCAGGATGTTCAGTTCAAAGATAATGTTTATAGAATTCTTTGCGCAACTTGTTAGCAGATACTTTCGCACATTCTTCGCTAATTGCTCAGCACCAAATCCTATCAACTTTCATTCTCTAATTGGCATCTATTGCTTGTACAAGTTCATACGTAAATATTTCAACTTGGTATGCATGAATATGTATTACTGATATCTTTAAATATGACTTGGTGTGGACAAAAACATTTCCAAAATTTAAACAAGAATGCGGAAAAATGACACTTTAAGGTTCTGCGGTAGGAAGTAATAGTAATGACCTACGTTCCTCTGACATGACTAAATGACAAAGATGAAAGATTTGGTAAAATTTTTACTAGCTCTTTTTATTCTGATTTCTGTTAGCATTAATATTTTACTTCAGTCATTGGAACAATGATAAGACATTCTTGCCCACGTTTATGTCATTCTGCTTTCCTCCTCTGATTCGCATGCAATATGCCCAGCACGCACGTACAATTTTATCTACGTACGATAATGATTTGTCCTTTTGTCAGCAGCTGTGAAAAATTGAGCGTTGATGTATCTTTGAAGTTTACTCTTTCCTATTCATTTTTTTGAATGATACTAGGATGATGATGATAGTTTCGTGGTTTTAAATATGAGCTTCTTGTGTAATACTAATTCATGACTCAACAAACATTCTTTTACTACTTTTTTCGTCTTGGAAGTTAGTAAGCGGATCGGATTCATTTTCGTGTTGTATTCATGCTCCATTCCCAAAGCTGAAAGAAGGCTTGTTTGGATGCATGTAGCCATTAATTACCCGAAACCATGATCAAAGTGCGTTAGTAATTAGACCTAATTATGTATTCAGTCATGTCGTTGTAGCAGTCAATGCTGATGGAATAAAAAACATCCTGAATCCTGAGCAAAAATCGCATTTATTTAAAGTTGACGTGCTGAACCAGTCAGACATCATGCAAGAAAGAGACGGAAGATAAATCAAAATATCCAAGTTTTGCATTTTATCTATTTCGTGAAGTTACTGTTACTGGAAATAAAACGAGTAGTGAATTCTAAGTTGATTAACGAGCTGATACATATTGTATCAGCTCGAGCTGTATACATATGTATATACAGATGTAAGTACATAAGTACAATCCATCGGAGTAACCGAGGAAAGGAATAAGGTATCCATTTCGTAATTAAAAAATCTGTATTTCGAGGACACTTTCAAAACCGCAGAATCAATCTGTGGTATGCATTTTTTGGTGACATGCACACAATACTAAAGTCGAATTCTGTATCTGAAAATTCAATCAATAACAAAAATTAATGAAGTAACTTAACTTTACTAAACTTTTTTTTTGTTAAAAAAGAGGATTACTTGGGATTGGGAGGAACAGATTAGCTTACAATTAGTTTAGTAATACAATGTAACCGCACCGGTGTGGGAAACGAATTTCCTGGTAAACACTTTAAAAGTAGTGGGTAATAATAATAAGAGATAGTAGATATCTGAGTTTTAGAATATTTCTTATCGTATTTTTATTTAGAGCTTGTAATATTATAACTTCTTATCAGCATCAAAATATGCAAGAGTCTAAATGATAAAAGTTTCTCCTGGAATTATCAGCCAAGCTGTGACATTTTCAACATGTCCCCATTGTATTTAAAAAGTGTGCTTTGCTAGCAGTTTCGTATGGAATTTTCCGAGCTAATATGTCTGTTGTCTCGCACTGTCTTCATACTTGTTCCTTCTTCCTAGACATATGAAAACTTAAAGTGATTGATTTAACTACATAATAGTGTGACTAGATCTCCCTCGTAATAGTATTAACGTAATAAACAAGGATATATTGAGTTCGATATTTCGTAAAACAGAACCCAGATTTATTCCAATATGAGTACCGAATACGTAAGATCTTGATATTTCTGAAATTAATAATGTTAAAAATGAAAAATATTATTCAGCCCTGCTAAAATTATCTACCATGTAGTAAAATTGGCTTAGAGTAATAAATTCGTATAGAGGTTTAAAAATTGTACAATTGTAAAATGCGTCATGTATTTACGGACTAATATGTTCACCTTACAACCACCACTAGACATTAGTCCAAAAAAATTAAACAGATTAATTCTTTCAGTTGGCTAGTGCTTTAACTTCAAATGAGACTTCCAGATCATGAGGCTTCTCACGAATTAGACTTTTGAAGCAACGTTTCCCTTTCCTGATAAACTATTATATAGACTAGGTTTTCTTCAACGATAACCTAAATAAATCAAAATCCTGTCAACAGTAATAAACTAACAGTGTCACGAGTATGCGTCTAGCCAAGAGGATGTACATGTTATGCAAAGACAAATTCACACTTGGATCATTTTTAACTGATTTCTAGCAAGATTACACTAATGCATTTTCGTGTCTTAGGTTTGGCTTGATCTAGCTTTTAAACATTCAGTAAATTCAGTTTCGTCTATTTTTTAAGAACTCGTTACTTCTGGTTCTGGCTACGTATATACGTATTTAGAGTGAGAATGTGTTTTAGATTTTCCGTTTATCTTAATCCACCCATATTAGCGAGAGTAGACAAACTAAAAAATGTAGTGTTAGACCAGTTCGATTAAAAATTTCTTTGGTGCATCTGAATGTCTTTAGTAAATCAAGTTAATATTTTTGCAGTTTTTGTTTGAGCGTATTTTTTGAGTCATGAAACATTTACACTTTAGTAAAGTTGTTGTAATGCGATTCAGTCCTAGCAAAGATATACTCAGGGTTGTTAACAAAATGTTCCGAAAATAACTAAATAAATTGTTGAAACTAGGTTTGGACAAGACATGTAAAATGTATTGTAATTTATTCATCAACTTTAGCCAAACTCAATTCTCTTCATTTACCCATCAAAATAAATTCTTGTAGACAGTTCGTTTTCATGCTTGAAAAACTTTACTTTGAAGTTCTTCTTGCGGAGTCCATGGTTTGCAATTGAATAAATGTCTTTATTCAGAAAAATAGTAGGGCCAAGCT